>JAQGBD010001518.1:0-15361 GCA_034698165.1 Punctoribates punctum | reverse complement strand
ATTGATTCTGGTTCGTCCATATACCGCCATATTTCACTCAAGTCTGGAGCAGCCTGAGCAGGTAGCTCCACTGGTTGTGCCTGGTATGACTCGTCGGCAGGTATGCCCCACTCCGTACCAAAAGGGGCGTAATTGTCGAATGTGTTATCTGTTCGCTGTTGTTCCCACTGATGCCATTGTGGCTTGTTCAATTCTATTCTTCGATAGGGCCACATTTCAGCCAAGTCTGGCGCCGCCTCAACAGGTAAATCAATTAGGTTTTGAGGTGAGTTCGGATCTTGACCCAGGGATCTTCCAAAAGGAGCATACGTGGGATTTGGGTTCTCCCTCTGTTGAGTCCATTGGAAATATTGTCTTCTGTTTACTTCCATTTTTTCATAGGGTTTAAAAGGAAGCTTCTCTTGTCCAGGGCCTGGGCTCATAACCATGGGTCCCCATTCTTCATTATCCTCATCAAATGGAACTTGTTCAGGGTCTGGACTCTGAACCATAGGTCCCCATTCCTCATTATCCTCATCAAATGAACCTTGGTCCTGGTCCTGGTCCTGGTCCTGGTCTTGATCACTCATAGATTGACTGTCTTTTGATGGAGTCCTCAGTTGTCTTATTCAACAGAATTTTCACATTTTTAGCAGATTTCAAAAGAATTTATTGTTAGAATTTGAATTTTAAATACTTTGTTAAAAATGTCAAAAAAGTGATTTGTCATAGATGAAAGCTGGTTGTTTTTACCCCGGGCTTAAATTTATCAATTTATGTATTGTTTGGAAATTTATTTATAATTAAATTTATTTGTTATACAAAACAGTGATTTCATTTCAATTGATTTAAATCACTTTGAGATGAGTTGAGTTGGAATTCAGCTCAGAATTAGTTCTCTCCCCAACACAATACACAATTCAATGGATCAGATAATCATCGATTAGGTCAGTATTGTCTACCAGTTCTAAATGATATTTCTTTTTATTGAACAATCTTGTTCAAATTAATCATAATCAAAGATTTATGGAACACCATTAGGCTGGGCTGTCAGGCAAGTCATGTATGCTTTGTTGCCATAGCTTTCCCTTATAAATATATGGTCGGGTGCGGGGCTCAGTGCAATTCAAAACCCATCGATGTGACATAACTTGGAAGGCACTAAGAACCTTGGGCCTCTCCGGGGACATCCTTCTAAACATATCCATAAAAGCTGGCGAATTTCTCACCCAGTTCACTGTATTTGGCATCGCACGGTTACGCTGTCCAGGTAAATTGTCGCTCAGAATTTGATAAAGAGTGAGAATATCATTTGTATTGTTTGGTGCCATTGAAACTCGAAGTTGCTGGGACTTTCCAAAGTCCGAAAGCTTGAAAACACACTCAAGGAATTTGCCCTCAAATGTCCGCTCTCTGAAATAGTTGAGCCTCTTTTTGAACAGAATATTCTCGTATCGGATATTGGAGTGAATCACACCATTGCGGTGCAGGTATTCCAGAGCACTGATTATCTGTGCGAACCAGTGCCGGTTCAGTGTCTCAGACAACGGAAACATTTTCCTAAAAAATGTAAAGTTACCATGGCAGAACTCCATGAACAGACACACTATGGCGTAGGGATAACCTGTTTTGCTGTCCGGAATGCCTATAATGTCACACATATTGCATATATTTCTATGTCTGAGGTGCCGGAGGAAAGACATGTCTTTGAAGCTCAAATCAATATCAGTTGGATCAAGTGACTTGTGCTGGATTACTTTCACTGCAAAGTTAAACCTCTCGGGACGTCTAACTTTTATGCCTCTGAACTTATCCCAACCCATTCCGTAGTTTTTATCGAGAAGAGCTTCGACTCTCCATACCTTTCCCAGAGATCCCTGTCCCACACAGTACTTGAACTTTACATCCTTAATGAAGTCACTCCTCAAGTGTTGCAATTGGAAAGGGGTAAACGCGGGTTTTGGTGGCGGACCATAACCTCTATAACCCGGATAAAGATCCATTTGATAGTCTTCCCCCATATATTCAGGCCTATTATATACTGTGCGCCAAGATAAATTAGGCCAGACATCATTGAGATTGGGTGCGCCCTGAACTGGTCGTCCCCCGATCTTTCCAAAGGGCGCATATTTAGCCGCTTTCATGTATTCCTGAATCTGTCCAGGGTCGCTCCATGCCAGAGACTGAAACCCCAATTCCGATGGCTTCCTCTGGGTCTCCCATCGCTGGTATTCATCCCTGTTTAATTTGAAGCCTGTCATTATAACTGTCCACTGTCCTAGATCATTCAAATATCAATTTAACTCTATTTTCAACTCTTGTTTCGATATTTCTCATCAATTGTTTTATTTTCAGAAAAAATTAATTTCAAAACTCATTAAAAGACTTCCTTTTATTTAAATTAAACTTATATTTTGGCAAAAAATTATTTAAAATTTTTATTTTTGCCAAATATGGAGACCAAAGATTGTGTCCACTCTTCAGGAACTGACCGATGAGTTCACCAATTGGTAAAAATCAGTGACATTCCTTGTGATGGCAATGGAGGTCAGTGGCAGATTCCTCCGACACAACAGTGTCTGTCCTTTAATTGGCATTCATTTTGTTTGTCTTCAATAAACTTCAATTCTGTGTCCAAAGTCTTCAGTTGGCACTCAATTTGGATCAACTGTTCGGTGAAGACATAGCGTTGGCGGACATCACCTGTTGTTTACACTTTCCGATGGCATCACATTATTTGCTAATGTATTCCAATTGTTGACCACTTTATTCAAGTTTGATATCATTTCACAGTTAATTAGGTTTACTAATTGTTGGATCAGTTTTGCGGTTAATTGCATTGAAAGGAAAGGATTGCCTATCAGTCACTGATTGGCCACTAATTGGTTTCACTTTTCATCACAAATAACTGTTCAAAGGTTTTGTGACATCAGATCCAGTGGTGATCAATGTCTTCGGTGAATATAATTAAACTTTTGGTTGGTTTTCCCCTTTATTTGTCGATTAAATTAGTTTTTAATTAACAAACGTTTTATAGATTTGTTTACTTTTGGTTTCACTGAAAGCATTGAATCCGTGTTTTACGGCCAACACATCAGTCAAAGGGAGAGCAGAAGCGGTACTCCAATACTCTATTCATGTGATACAGAATATTATAGGCCTATAATTAGCGCTATTATGTGATTCACTGTAAGAGTTGGTGGATATGCCGCTAATGTTAATGCATAGACTCCTCTCACACCCGCTCAAGGCTCACATTTAAGGAAAGCGCCTCATTGAATGCAAACACTTAGCCTGGTCATATTAATGTCGGCATCGCCCACAACCAAGAAAGCAAATTGGAGCTCAATTTACCTTGGTCATCTCTGTGGCTTTTATTCAGTTTATTTTCAAATTTATCAAGACAGCAACAAGTTTTGGACATGGTTACATAAAAATTAACAAGTTGGTTGAGCTAGCTCAAATAATTTAACATATTAGTAAACTTAATTCTAAAAGTTGTCAAACACCCGGTTAATTTAGATTTGGTGAAATGAAACACAAGATGAAAAGCTTATAAACTAGTAAATATTTTTATAAAAGAAGGCAGAATCGAATGTGACCTCGATTTTGATTTCCGGGTAGTTTTTGCCGACTTATTATTTGAAATATTTTTATCGGACAACAATTTCTTGCATTTTTCACTTCCATCGTCAAAATCAGAACAAATAAGATCCAGAGCATCGCCGGTATATCCGGATATAAGGTTCAAAATGCCGGTCATTGACTGTTTCGGACACTTTTTATCGTCGACCCCTTTGAAGGTCTCTTTCACGCAGTCCTTGAATTTCCAGAAATTGCTTTGAGATAAGAATTTATTTAATAACTTTGTTGAACATGGTCAAATTAAATTTTCAGCATTACCAGCAAACAAATGGTATCTTCTTATCCCCGTTCTCTGATTCTGTGACCTTTAGCTCAAAAACAAACTGATCCATGCACTTGTGTTTTGACTCCAGATTAATGTTTCCACATTTGGCCACTTTATTAAACGCAAGTTTACTCTCATCGGTCACACAGAGGGGTTTATTGACCTTGGTCACTCCTGTCAGCAGTTGGTTAGTCACCTGGCGGGCGAAACTGGGCAGACATTCCCTTGCAAAACGCTTAACACACTGTTGCAAGATTGTTATGTTTCTAAAATGTTTCGGATTATAATTTGAATTTAAGGAAAATTATATTTTTTATGACAAATTGTGGCACAATTATCAGCAATCAGTTTGAATATTTGCCCTATAGTCGAATTCCAGAACATTTACAACCTTTAAGCTATGAAATTAATTATTTGTAATTTTTTCTATGAATTTCTAGGTGAAAAATAGGCCGAACGAGGTTAAAATGAAAATTTTATACAAGATCAATTATAATTCAGGTGGCTTTTTGCTTGATAATTTAGCTAAAATGATCATGGTAATTGAGATAAATTCACACTTGCAATATCCATGCATGTCATCCAGGGTCTCGCGAAACTTCTGTGACCTGTCACCAATCATAAGCATCTTGGCCATACAAGTGTCGGCTTCATCCGAGTCTTTATCACCACACCTTTTTGCCTCGCTTAAAATCACTGTTGAAATGATTGAGAATTAGTTTACAATACATGCTAGGTAACTTTTGGAATAAATCAAACTCACAAATGATAAGTATTTGACAAAAAATGAGTAAAACATTCGATAAATTAGACATTTTTGGCATTTTTTATGACAATTAGTTTCCCACAAAAACTGATGAAAACGAATGAAACGAAACTTTTTTGCACTGATTTTGAAGACAAGAATAGTTTGGAAATGAATTGAATTTTTCAAATGAACTATAATTATGTCAATAAGTTTGTGAAGTTTTCTACTCTCGAGTCAAACACTTTTGTCAACAAAATCAGGCGATTGAGAGTGAAATACATAAACCGGTGCTCTCCGTAATCGTTACACAATTTAACCTAATTATTAGCCTGTCTTCGAAGTGAAAATGTTCAAGCTTGTGTCACTTCACTGTTGAAGTGATCAAGATTCTACCATAGAATCCCAATGAATTTGTAAGGTTTTACCATACCAAGATGAAACCATTGAAATAAGCGCTCAACTTGAAATGTTCTTGGATAAAATGAATTTTTAATTTAATTTGACTAACCCTTGGCTACACTTTGGTATCCCTTAGGCTTGAAAAATGAAAACATTACAAAATAAAAGTCACTCAAAGAATGATCAATCAATTTATATCATTAAATAAATTGTTAGAAAAATTGGCTAAAAATAGACTTGATTAAATGTTTAGATTTAGCCGACCAAGGTAAATAATTCAATTATCAGAGTAACTCCTTGTAAATGATTACAATTTTTATTACAAATAGAAATCAAAGTTTTATTGTTTTACTCATTTCATTATCAGAAGAGCTCTGTTTACACCTTAGAAACTGTAACTTATTTAGAGAACTCATATATATTTAGTGACTGAGTTCTAGTAAAGTTAGTGATAGCCTTAGACATAGTAATCAAAGAAATTTTACACTTGCTCTATGCTTTTTCAAAGTTAAAAACACCAAGCATGAATTCATTCATAGTTAAATCGGCGCTAAAATTACCGAAAACTGAATACCAAACCATTGGCTCACTTTTATTGGACAGACTTAAGGAATGTTATGAACAGACGATTATTGTGAGTAGTATTTGAAAAATGCATAAATCAATGCTTAAGGGGATCGTCAGGGGAAGGGTGGAGTTCCAAGTTAACACAAAAACCGTGTTAACCGCAAATTTGCTTTTCATGAACCATATCCCCCCCCCCGACTAGGTATATAACCCTATTTTTTAAGACCAAGTATACTGCCATTTTTATGTTCCTGTTTAATTGATTGTTTGTCAGTCCCCTCCTGTCTACCCCTTTCCTTAAATCAAATGGAAATTACATTTGACTAATGATATTAAATGTCAGATGGATTAGTGGTTCAGTTTATTCGGTCAGTTCATTGATAGTTAACTAATAGTTATAAAGTCACGCGATTTTAAACTTGATCTTTAAGTGATAAACAAATTCATTGATCAGGCGATTTGTTGACTGAAAACTACACATAACTCTTACGTCAAAAGTCGTGAACTTTGAAAAGTATTTAATTACTTGAATTGAATGAATTAAATTTCTTGGAATTTGAGAGTATTTTAACATTTGATTCATTAGTTTTTCATTTCATTGAAGTTATAATTTGTGTTATCTTTTGGTTTGAATTCAAAGATATTCTAATCAAAGATAATGTCATTTCGGGAAATAAATAAATATTACGACAAATAGTTTTGTAACAAAACTTTACTCCAAGTAATTGCTCGGAGAGGGAGAGGAAAAGGGAGAGACAATATTATTGCCTAACGTTTCCCAAAAATTTATTTTATCCAGGTAGAAAAAGTATCATTTATTTCAATGTAAACTTTGCAGTTTTCAAGTAAAATAAGCATGATGATAAAATATGAATTATTTCCTGATTGAAGTCAACAAATCTGAAAATTTGAAATAATCAATAAAAGAGATATTCAATAATATTTTTTGTCTTGTACAATTTTTACGGAATAAATATCAAGTTCACCATGATGTCCAAATTTCATGATTAGTTTTCAAAAAGTAACAAGTTAATATTACAGTTTTATATTTTCACTAGATAGATTGTGAGTCAGGTCGTAAATGGACGGGCGATGCCGTATATGAGTCTGCCCTCAATCTGGCCTATTATTTGATCACAGAATGTCTTTTAGAAACGGGAGATATCGTGTGCTTCCTGTGCTCTGACACTGACATACATGCGATCGCAATGTTGGCCGTTATGGCAGCCGGTGGTGTCTACTGTGCACTGCCTTCACACTCAACTTATCGTAATTAAAACAAATTACCGAGTTCATTCTGACAAAACCTATTTATAAAATTGTAGGCGAAATAGACAGCGCACTGACCACTATCGAGCCCTCATATCTGGTAACCGGTGCTCATAATTATGGGATCGCAGCCACCATAGCATCAGAAATGAAATCACTTAAAGTAGTGTTGATTTATTTATTTTGCTTAAGATAATAATGAGCAAGCTAAATAGATAATTTATCAATCAATATAGAAAATGTTCCTGATCGATGAGCTGTCGGCCTCTGATCTCAATTCAAACCTGGACATAATCGAAAACATCGTACAGTTTGAGCGTTCATTTCTTCCACTACCTGTTGATGGCGCACCGGAAGATACCTGTGCTCTGGTGCTGACCAATGCCTGTGACGGCAGTCTTAAGGCTGTGATCCGTACGAATCGTAATCTTATATCGACGGCCAATGCGTTGATAAACAGCGAAATCTCTGACCTGAGCGCTGATGATATTGTTCTGATTAGAGGACTACACTCGAGTACAGGCCTCGGTATGTTCCTCCATGCCATCAATAGTGGGATCACAGTTGCGATTCTTGATGAGCCTGACCAAGCTCGTCCTAGATTAATAGGATTTATCCAGAAGTACGGCATAACCAGTGCAGTGCTCACCTCATCCCAGCTCTGCCTCTATCTCGATCACAACCACACCATAAATATACTGAGGGATGTCTGGTTTTCAGGCACATCACTTCATGAAGATATACAAAAGAAGGCACTGAATTTGTTCGATAATTTCAGAAAAAGTGAGCTTGATTAGTTAATTCTAAACTGTATTCAAGGTAAAATGAATTGGAATTCAGTTTTCAGTACACCAGAAGCGGGTTGGATAACAGCTGTGCCTTTGAATAAAGCAAATACTTATCAGAAGACAATCGGCAGACCAGTAGCCGGCGTTGAGATGAAACTGGTGGACAGCATCGGACAGTCGGTGCCTTACAATACTGTGGGAGAGATCTGTGTTCGCAGTCATCAGGTATTCACATATTTTTTGGAATTCAATTGAATTTATTTAACAATTTCAATGATCTTTGGTTTTTATTAACTTTAAATTAGTTTAAAGTAATCTAGCAAACATTATCAGTTGTAAAAGTTGCGAGCCTTGACTCCACAATTCGATTGAGCTTGTTTAATGTTTTATAACCTGATAATAGATTCAAAAACAATCAAAACTTTAGATAAATTTACGATATTTGAATTCCAGTGCACTCCGGGATACATGAATAATGAGATGGAAAGCCATCAGCTATTAATTGCTGACCATTTTCTGAGAACCCGTGAATACGGACTGTTCGACAGCGACGGCCTCTTCTATATTGTCGGCCACTCAGAGGAGTTTATTAAAGTCGATGGTATTTATGACTAATTCAATTATAAATAAATTGTCACAAAAATTGTCCCAGCCTATTCATATTTCTCTTGGGTTTTTTTTTGCTTTCATGAAAAATTAAAAAGAGTATTTGATCTGGCTAAAAATAAAGGCTCCTTTCCTATCTTCCAACCAATTATTAAATGAATATTCTGTAAAAATAATCAAGAATTTTTGAATTTATTATTACAGTTTACGTATAAATCTTATAATTTGTATAATTTTCCATAATTTTGGCTAGCTTATTTATTTTAAATGATGATTTGACAAGTTTAAATTTATAAATAAATAACCTTGCTTGATAAAAGCAAACTGTTTTCCTATCTTTGAGTCGAATACTCCAAAAATTATCAAAGGAAATATCAAATTAACTTTTCAGATAAAATTTAAGTTTCTATGTTTATTTTTGAATGGATCAAATCATTTAAAAAGTATCTAGTTAATATAATACTAAATTATACCTTTTCAGATTTAATGATATCTGCCGAAGAGTTGGAATCTATTCTTATCGAGCAACTTGATGTAAAAGAGGCGGCAGTTATTTATGGCGAGGATGAGATGGGCTCAGAATATATAAGAGCCCTGGTCACTTTGAAAAAAGAGATCAAAACTCAATGGAATGTAGAGATTTCACCCGAAGAAGCGCTCAGAGAGTTTGTTAACCTTAGGGTTGAGCCGAGAAAAAGGATCAAAAGGGGAGGCATTGAAATATTGAAAGACTCGCCGCACCCGCAGATGAGACGCTTCTCTTTTAAAAAGCGTGAAGAATCCCATCTTTGAGCAAGATCATTTTAATTTTAACTTCAATACAAACGAAGGCAACAATAGATTCAAAACTTATTTTAGAAATAATTTATTTTCAAATAAAATCAAAATTAAGTATATTTTTTGATAAAACCTTTCAATAAACCAAACAATAGATTGAAATTCAATTTCAAACAAAATTCAAAACCAAGTTTGAAAAAACATTTTCTATTAGATAAGCTAGCTCAATCATCATGTCCAGGAATGACTCAGACAGTAAACAATCGACAGAAGATTCTCAAAGTGAAGAGGAATCGGAACAGGTTTCAGATAACAACCAATGGACAGAGAGTTCCCAAAGTGATGAACAATCGGAACAGAATTCAAATGGCGATCAATCAGACGATTCAGAAGAGGAGGTCTATGACTACTACACTAAACCGGAGGCTCCCTATACTTTCGACAGACATTTATATGAACAGTGGGACCAACATAAGGAACAATCTAGATCAACTCTCGAAGGAAAGGCTGATCATTATTATGCTTATGCGCCGTTCGGTACCTTTGGAGTGGAGTTAATTGGTGGGAAGGAAAGGCCGGTCCCAGTGCAGGGGGTTCCGTCTATTTACGATCTTTGGCGCACTTCTACTGATATCGGACAGGACTATAGTATGCATCTTCACCCTGGCAATGATGAAGAGGGAGGATCTGAGTCAGATAATAAACAGAATGAAGAGGAACAGACAGGACCGCCTCAATTCACACCATTCCAATTGCAACACTTGAACAGTGATCTAATACAAGACGTGAATTTTATGTATAAACTTGGCCAGGGTGATTTTGGTGAGGTCTGGAGAGTTGAAGCCATTTGGAAAAACTCGAATGAGGGCTGGGCTGTCGGTCCGGATGGTGTTGCGCACAGACATATCTTTCCTAAGCGTGAATTTGCATTGAAAATTGTCCAACACGATAGTTTAGTGAACCAAGATGATCTTACAGAGACGTTTCGAGACATTCTGACGCTCAGGGGTTTGAGACACCACAACATTTGTAACATTTGTGACGTTATAGGACTTCCCGACAGTGAGACAGGCTATCCCTGGGCAAAGATCCTTATATTCATGGAGTTATGTGACGGAAGTCTCAATGATTTTGGTGAAGACTTCCCACTGTCTGAGGACCTGAACAGACATTGGTTCGCACAGATTGTGTTGGCTCTCGAGTACCTCTACAGGAAAGGTATAGTTCACAGGGATATCAAAGAAGACAATATTCTGTTTCAGTTTCCAACAGAGGTGTCACACAATGAGGACGTCTCAACATTTGAGGGTCAGTTCCTTTCCCTGGTTTTTAAGTTGGCTGACTTTGGAGTCTCCCAAGTATTCGACGATTATATTCCTCCAGAGTCTAAACAGTTGGACACCAATGGATTATATGGTGTGCTTATCAGACAAATACTCTTAAAGCCCAGTGTTTGGGATGACCTGTCGCTAGAGTTCAAGAACTTGTTAAACAGAATATCACCGGATAAGAGACCGGACTATAAATTCACAAAGATTTTGAACCATCCATGGCTACAAATGAACAAAGAAAGAAGAACTGCCAAGTACATATACAAAAAGCCAGTGCAAGTGAAACACTCAAAATTTCCCACTGAACTTGATCTGGATGAATCTAAAGACTCTGATGAATCTGACTCTAATGATGAATTGGACCAAGATTATTCTGAAATGCTCGATACTGGTAGCCTTTACCTCGGAATTCCTTTAAACGGGCAAAACCTTGCAAGCTCCAATAAAGAAACAGTTGATGAACATGGTAATCAATCTTCTATTATTAGTGATTCTGAAGAAACTATCCCTGGTGATTTTGACTATGAATTGCCTGATAATTTGAGAGACCAAGGTTATGGTTCTGTTGATAAATATATTGCCACAGATAATTCATCCGAGTTTTCTAACACGAGTGACAGACCTCCCAGAAAACCTAGAACACCCAAGAGGCCCAAATATACCACGACCAGTTTCACAACTTTTAGAAGACGAAGGAAACATAGAAAGGACAGACCCACCAACAAATCTAAAAGTGGCAGCCCTGGTGATTAATATTGGAAATGATCTAGTTGTCAACTTTATACCAATTATAATAATCAATGAAATCTGAATACAATGAATTTTATTCGAATATTATCTTGATGACCCAAATCAGCCATAAAAGTGAATGAACTTTTAAGTTAACTTGGTTAAAATTGAAAAATTGTTCAAAATATGATAAAATTCAATCAAGAATTACATGCTTTGGACCGATCATAAGTGTGAAAATAATATCTAAATTCGTCCTGAATATATTCATGGAGAATATTGAGCTTGATCAAAGAAATTTGTTTATCAAAACCATGCGATAGACATAGGGATGGATTCCATTTACAAAAACCTGTCAAATGAGTGACATCTTTACCGTTGAATATGATTCGCACGAAAGGGTTGTTATCTTTTATATTGTTTTCTGTTATATATGTTTCGAATATAAGACGTGAAGAATAGGGAGGAATCAAACCATCGAAGAAGTCTAGAGCTGTGGCCACCGGTTGTATAGTTATGTCGTGCGCCGAATAAAGAGTTAGTTTTATCTTTGAATGGGTGTCAGCCATGTTCTTGAACAGGGCATTGAGAAAGACGTATATTTTGAGCAAGCTCAGCTTCTTGTATGGCTCAGAATTATCCAATTTTCTCATTTCAAAATCAATTGCATCTTTCAATTGATTTAACTCTTTCCAAGTGACACATAATTGGTCCTTACAGGGAAGGGCCTGGTTATGACAAAAGTAGGCGGACAGGCCATCAAACACATGAAAAGGTGTTTTATATTTTTTAAATTCAGCTTGGTTATTTGACAAAATTGATTTGGCCTTTTCCATTATCAGTTGAATTTGTTTTTGTGAGGAAATGATCTCATCGTCGATCTGTTTGATCGACTCCTTTAGTTTGGGATAGCTTGGACATTTTTCACTGCATCCGAAGCACAGGAATGCTTCTACTGCTACGCTTGTCGAGTTAATCGTGGTAATTTCCGGGAATGATCTGAAATCTGAGTCTGATTCAGGTCTGAGAAATCCATAAAGAAATGCAATGGCTGACTGGTGTGTGCGAGGTGTGTTGGTTGAAATGGCCTTGATCTCATTCGCTTTTATCCTCATTTTAGTGCGATAATATTTCCCAAGGACAGATCCAAGAGTCAAATGCTGAATAAAGCCGTTTTTCGTTAATTGACCAGGTTCAAGATGTTGTGCATTTGCTCTTTCATGCAGTGATTTACGTCCTATTCTTTTAATTTGTCTGAATTTAGTCTTGGTATCCGTGAAGAACTTTTTGATAAACGGCTGGATATTCTCATTGGAGTATTTGATTGGGTCCACACTTATCGAGGTTAAGTTGACAATCGGTTTAAGTGGAGCTCTGTCTCCATGTCTAGTGATGACAAACACCCTGTTCAGTTTCAAGCTTTTGATAGATTCGATTTTAATGTTTCTCTCTTCATTGACCTTGATGTTTTGAAAAGGGTTGCAATAGTTCTGAACACTGGATGAAAGACCAGTGATCTTGTCAAATTCATTCAATTCATTTTTTGAATTTTGGAATAAATTATCTATTTAAAATGCACAAGGTGAAAAAACAAACAAATTCATTAAATATAGATCGGCAACTTGCTTATTTAAACAAGCAAAATAATTTTATCTAGCAATTGAGATCTTAAAACATACCTGATTGCATTGCTGGCTCAAACAAGCCAATAATACACAAGATGAACACAGGAATTGAATCCATCTGGGTTTTATTTACAAAGTTTATAAATAAACGAAAAACAAAATTTACAAAAATCCACTTTAATTATGGTGAGTGTGATATCATTCACCGATTTTAGAGGATATCCTCTCAAAACATGACTATAAACATGATTATTGTTTGCCTCTGTGAACAGGAATTTCATCCCTTTCCAGGAGTTTCTTGGCTTTTATGTGTTTTTATTTGAATAACAGCAAGAATTAGAACTAATATAAATGTTTTACAAATTCATTTCATGATAAATAATTTAATTTGATAGACGCAAGAGAAAATTCTGTTACCATGTACATATAATTAGGCTAATATCATAGTATACCTGATTGAATAATTCAATTTAATCTTAGAATCTAGATCACCAAGCATTCTTTTATAGTTTGTGAATAGCCGTAGGTTTTTGCAAATATTTTTTATATTTTCATTTTTACATTTGAAATGATCTAGATCTATTCAAACTTTATGATACAATATATCGGTCAGAGAGTATAAACCGGTTAAGTTTTATAATAGAACTACAGTTATACCATTATCTGGTCTTCAGTCTTATGATAGCCTCAAATAGTTGTAAGAATAGTTCAAAACTGGATTTAGGTTATATTTTTTTAAGAGGTCAAGGTCATTATTTACTAGACACACTTTTTCAGCCATTTTCTGCTCGAATATAAAATTTATTTTTATGAATAATATCTAAAATATGGACAAAAATATAAGTTTTGGTGGTTTTGATTCATTTGTTTATAGTTTTGGTTTATTTTGTTTAATAAATGTCTGTATTGTAGTTGTGGTTAGAATTGGTCTCTATTTGTGGCGAAACCACATCAAGAAGTGTGACGTGTGGTGTGGCGGACCTCATACCTGGGCTGTGATCACCGGCGCTACCGATGGCATCGGTTTGGAGTACGCGCGACAGTTGTCCGCAAAGGGATATAATTTACTACTTCTCAGCCGTAGTCTCGAAAAACTCCAAACAGTTAGAAATGAGATAAGGGGTCAGCACAAGGACTGTGAGGTCAGAGTACTGGCCGTAGACTTCAGCCGTACAGACATTTACGAAAAAATAGAGAATGAATTGAAAAGGTTGCAGGAAATCCATGTATTGGTGAATAACGTGGGAATCGCGTTACCCAACGAAATGATTGAATACTTCACAAGAGTTGCGAATTTAAATGAATTTATTTCCTTAATAATTAACGTTAATATAATTTCCTGCACTCGACTCACAGCACTGGTATTACCCAAAATGGAGAAGAAGGGAAGAGGAATTATAATTAACCTGTCTTCTTTAGCTGGCGTCCATCCCTCGCCATTGAACACACTTTATTCTTCTACCAAGGTAATTTTTCAATCAATTAGTTAAATAGAAATTGAGTTATCCTCTTATGAAGGCATACATGGATTTCATGTCAAGAGGACTGAGCGAAGAATATAAAGAGAAAGGGATTATAATACAGAGTCTGACCCCCGGCTTCGTGCAGACGAGAATGGCCAAGAATGTTGGCTTCATGCAGCCATTCACTCTTTCCACCCAGCAATATGTGAAGAGCGCAATGAAAACTGTTGGCAAATGGAATAGATGCACTGGACACTTTTATTTTTCATTACTTAATCTTGGTCAACAATTCGTTGTGATTTTATCCATGTTAACAGGATTTGATTTTGTGACTTGGTTCATTTACTACTCATATAAGAATTTAGCCTATAAACCTACTGATCTTGCTAAAATATAAACTTCACAATAGTGAGTGATCTTGTTATTTGTTAATAAATTATTGATAATGATTAAACTTTAGTAATAAATTACCTTAATCAATGTATATTCTTTGGGAATGAACTAGTTTATAATGTTTCTAGAAGAGATATTCATAACGGTGCCATCAACTATCTAAATTATTACAAGTTAATTAAATATTTGAAATAATGGCTGACATTATTACTCCGGATTAAAAAATGTTTGATTTTGGTATCTAGCTCTTTTTCTTATTTGAATTTCTGTTTAAGTAAAGGGATAGTCAAATGTTGATTATATTTCATATCTATATTATTAGCATTTTATAAGGTAAACCACAACAAGATAATGAAATAAGGTTTCTAGCTATTTCCTGGTTACCAAGCAAATGTCAGAAATGAAGAGCTGAATACGAGCTCATTCATGCAAGCTAACAACAAAAATATTTATACAGATATCGATTTCAACTAGATTCAAATATCTAAATTTTTTGATCGAATATCTTTGGTTCCAATTAAAAAAGTTGAAAATTTTGAATTTTTGAAAATCCTTAATATCCAAGACTATACTGATTTCTTTTTCTTTTATATAATCTGTTTTACCTAGTTAAGTTTAAAGTTTGTTATTTAAATCTGGAACTTTTTCACTACATTTACAGAATGTAAAATGTAGTATATAAGATTGGTAACTATACCAACACCCACCCCCCACCTTCTTTATTAGTAACGGGAAATTTGTTTTCATTCAACTGGGAAATATGATTATCCTTTATTA
>JAQGBD010001517.1:0-15367 GCA_034698165.1 Punctoribates punctum | reverse complement strand
CCTTCATTATTATTGCCATTCCAAAAGAGCAAGGGAGGGGAGAGAGAGAGAGAGAGAGAGAGAGAGAGAGAGAGAGAGAGAGAGAGAGAGTCTGATGAGACAAATAAAAAATTTAGTAAATGAACACTCGATTATTGGAGAGGCCTTTAATCAGTGTGGAGGACAAGAGCGCAATAGAAACAAACAAAATAAAGAAAAGATAGAATTGGATGACAAAAGAGATGCAAGGATTCAATGGAGTGCGAAATTGAAGCGATCACTCTCTTGGATATAACTGTGAGATGTGATCGAAGTTTAATAGAAAACGCGATACAAATGCAATGCAATACACATCACACCAGCCGTGAGATTAGAGACAAACAGACGCACAGCACAGATAAGAGCACAGACTGGGGCTCAAAGATAGTACTCGATTCAGTTTGGCTTAAATCTGACTTATATTCTCATTTTATCATATCTTTGCCTCAAACCCATTAGAATATGCAGTGCATGACATACGGCACTCGACCAACGCGTGCAACATATCAAATATCAGTCCACATATGTGGTCAGTTTGCAATTGTCACTAATTGGGTGTGGCCGAGGATGAGCACAGGCTTGGATGCCAAACTAAATTATCGTTTGTTTGCGATGGAAAAGCAGATCGATGTGAGGAAAGGCAATGAAATCGGTTTTGCGATTATTGAAAGGATTTAAGTGAACGTAAACTAATGTAAAGAGCAGTGAATACAGTATTGAATAGAAATGCGAGTCTATCGATGGCTGAGTCTATGGCAGAGTCTATGGCTGAGCCAACAATCACTTTAAACAATATTATGTCGACTGCAGACGAGAGCCAAACAAAACACAATAGAAGTCATTGATTCAGAAGACACTCTTATATTCATTTATCGATTTGTTTTAACAAAACAATTGTTTCGAAGCGTTAAATGTTGCGAAGATAATCAAGAGTGCAATAAAAGTTAATTGGAAAAGGTTTACATGTTTAACCAGTAGGACTGACTACTGTGCCCTCTCCTCTTCATTAGTATATTTTAGAATATCATTAGCGAAAAGTACAATAGAGTCGCGAATTGAATACAATTTGCAAATTTCATTCAAAATATTTATGCTCTGAATTGAATAAAAGTTGTGAACAATTGCGAGGAATAACTGATGGACTTAACTGTAAATTGCTTTGTAGTACATTATAAATGTTTGAACTCACCATTTGATAACATTTTATACACATATATATAAAAACCAATGAAAACTTGATTTTTCTCTTCCCATCACAAAACTGAGGCGAAAATCATTGAATTTTTCAAAACTGATTTAGAAAACTGTTTTCTGACAATTGATTGCGAAAATAATAGACTCTATGAGTAATCGACAGGAAATTAATTAAATTAAATGCGAATCGCGTTTTCCTATGGAAAGTATAGCCGCTATTGATTTGCAAATGTTTATAAACTATGCAAATGATTAGACATTCAGTGGGATTGGATTCGTAGGCCTGGTATATAACCTCTGGAGAAAGCCGTTCCTTTTCAAAGGGATTGCAATTCCAGTGTTAAATAAAACATTAGGGAAATGATTCAACAATTCATTCATTCGTTTTTGATAGAAAATTATTATCAGATATCGAATACATTAATTCAATTACTGAACAACTCTGTCATTATGTGTATTAAAATCAATAATATTCCCCATATTCTTATGGCTTGAAGTTTGGTGTTGTCGGCGCTCCAGAGGAGAGGGATTGCCATTGGAATCACTGCATCGGATATATAAGGAAAACATCAATAAAGCATTAATATTGCAACTTATGATTTATGAGTTTCTATTATATTTAAGTGTTTTATATCATTAGTAGATTTTTCTTATAAAACACCATTTGGTGGAACTCATAATTTTTTACATTTTGTTCGGCTATTCATCCGAAATAAAGTAAAACAATATAGAAATTGAGTTAAACTTTTCACTTAAAAAGTCCAGAAGAAAGATATGTCTGAGAATTAATTCCTTCCAAACGACTTTTGATGGGCTTATTATTCATTAACTTTAATTAAGGCTTCCCTTTGTGTTAGAGCCTGAGTTGAGCTCAGCATTGGTGCCGATATTAATAACTTTTCGGTAATAAGTGTCTGAAAAATTGGATCATTCGTTAAAATATTGTTCGAGCAAATAATCGTATTATTTCTGGTGCTCTCTCTTCTCGTCGCTGTTTCTAATGGAAAGACATTTTCATATCTGCTATAAATAAATTATATTTCCTTTTAGAGCAATGAAAAGATGAAAAAGTGAACTGAAATCTTCTGCTGGAGTGTAGAATATATGATCCATTATATAGATGTTGATTGGATATAAAATTTTGTTCATTTTTGTCATCAGAATGTATTCATTGAAGGAAAGGCTCTAAATATTAAATAATTTCTGCATTCAATTCCTCGAATAACTTATTTTGGAATTTAATCTCAAATATAAATAAGAGTTTTCATCGCTTTTCAAATTTTTAAGGCATAAATTGTGGGCAAAAAACTAAAAATTTTAATTCTCTTTATTTGGCGTTTGGCTCACATCTGGAGTTTTCTAATATATATTCGAGAAATTATTTTCTCTCTCTTTTTGCTTCACTTTCTTTTTTGATTAACATTTATTAGTTATTCTGTGCTCTCAAATACAGTTATATCATAAATACGTTTTTGGTTTTCAATTTGAATCTCATATTAAATATATGTTTGGCTATTGTTTTGTAAGTAAATGAATATAATTTATATAAATGTCAGAAATGCGAATAGTCTTTTGTATAATTGATTACTTCACAAGTTTATCAATTCTGGCCTTCGCTTAATTAATAGAGAAAAATGCAGTAAACAGTTATGTTATTTGAATAAAATCCTTGGTATAAAGTCTGAGCCTTAATTCTAAGTCATTAATTCAAATGAATTGCTTTGGAAATGATTTTTAATTCTTCACTCCTTTTATATAATTTGAGTGAAATTTAATTATAGTTTGTGGCCAAATACTAACATCAAATATGTTCTAGGCAGTTAGTCGCCTGTAATACACTATTTTTTGAGCCCTAATCTCTTATTCTTATGGATTTATCCCTGTCTACTATCCAGTAATCTTTTCATACAATATTCAGTAATATTAACTTTTTTTCCACACATATATAACTGAGTATAACTTTTTTCCAATTCAGTGAAGCGAAATATAGGGATTTATCTTCTTCTAGGCCTGGGATCAACTCTACTCTGATTGGTATCCACGAAAAAAAATAACTGGAGATGATATGGCGTGTGCTCACAGACAATAAGTTTAGTGTCTCTCCCAATGGCATATGAATGGCAGAGGCCGTCAGAGCCCGACTCAGATCTCACGCAAATTTAAGCTCATCTAAAATTCATTGAAAGTATAGTGAAGTGGTTTCCAGAAATCTAATCTCACGTATTGTATACCACCAGAGCTCACACTCACAGCTCATTGCCGTCTATTTCTCCAATCGGTTAGAGAAATATTTTTTCGTCTCTTTTGGCGTTTTTTCACGAATTCTCTTATTTTTTGTTAACTTTTAAGAAATTTATAAAAACAGTTTTCATTCATTGAATGGTTACTTATGTTGCTTATTGTGAAACCCATTCTGAAGAACGACTTGACTTCAAAAGTATCGAATATTCCTCGAGTGTAGTCTCGATGGACATAAAGAGCGAAATAAAAGCCATTAGTTTTAGCACCTCTTCTGTAGTGTTGTTCTAGTTTTACACGACAATAGTTTCAATAGTTTTGATCCCAGCATTAAATCAGTTAGCATTCAATTTCTTCCTAAAATGTCTGTTCCATTGGCTAATAGACCGAAAAAATGATTGCTTTTTCAGATTCAGAGTTTGACACTAAATATTTGGCTCATATTTGGCTCATATTCTGGACTCAAGACGTGAGTCATTTTCGGCAAAACATTTGGCTCTCAATCTATTGGAATATATTTGGATCGAAAGCCAACCGAAAGGAGAGACAAAAAGAGAGAAATCTTTGCTCTGAGCGAATCCGTTCACCGAACAGAATACACAATAGAAATACTGAGCCAAAGGTTGGGTATTAACGGCATATAAGAGTATTTCCATCCCTTCTATAGAATAAATATATTTCTTGAATATGACTCATAACAAGCAGATTATGACTTTTGTCAATAGAAACTAATTTACAAATAAAGTGATTCAATGATCGTTATTCAGGTGAAGACTCATCACATCCTCTCTGTGGGGGTGTCGTACACATGAGATCAAAGCCCTTGGTTTTAATGCGATATAAAAAGCAGAGAAAAAAATCGTTAAACTCTAAAAACGGGCGAAAGTTTTGTTTGATTGACGACTGACTGGAGTCACACGAATCGCGATTTTTATAATCAAAACGAATAGAGCACAGAATAGAGCACTCGAAGGCAGTCGACGCCCAATTCAATGGAGTTAATCAGAGCACCGCCACTATTCTGTATTGATATGTTTGGGCTCTCATATCGGCGTTTGGAACTGTTGGTAAGGTATTCCTAATTAGGTATACGTTCAGTGATTACAAATTTAGTTGAGTGTGAAATATGTCTCAATAATTAGTCACTGATATCAACATTCAAATACATATACAATACATATATATAACGTATATATTCTGTTCTCTGGCATACAATGAACGCAAACTCGACTTTTGTTGTTAACCGTAATTATTAGTTATCGTAATCACAATAATAGTGTCGGTCATTAGCCAAAGGACAGGACCAACAAAACGACTTATTCCGACACAAAAAACATTCAAATCATTAGATAATTACTGATTATTACAACAAATAAAAGTTAAGGCAATAACTCATTAAAGTCAGTCTTGAACTCCAAATCAATTAAAGAGACGACGAAAGAAAAAAACGACAATAAAAAAGTGGTTAAAAATAATTGTCTTTATATTGACTTTCGCTATGAAACAGAAAACTAATGACAGGACTGACCTCCGATTCCATCTTTGGATCCAATAAAAGCGAATCTAAATTTTGAAACAAAGAATAATTACCGGCCTTTCAGTGAATATGACAGAAGTTTGGGGCGAAAGGCCATTAACACACTTCCCATTCAGTGGGGATCTGGTATATGAGTTCTGGTATAACTAATATGTGATAAATCTCCAAGTTGGTTATGATTGGCACGACTTCATTAAGACATGACTTAGAGATAGGGCTGACATTGGCTAACATTGAAACTAATGTAAGTCTTCACTAATACAATGGATATGACTTGAATTTAAGACAACGACAATCAAATGGATGTCATCAAAGATCAGACGTTGATTAGGAACCGCCAGTTATAAAGATATGTCACCTATTAATACAGTGAAATTGACTCTGATGCAATTACACACAGTTGGAGCGCTCCATTTTCATTGAACTGAATGAGCTAGCTAATCTCTATATTTAATATGTTTGTCAAAATGAAATTTTTATTAAATCTTCAGATCTTTTAATTAAATCTTAATAAACAAAGACTGAGAATATCAGCAGAAAAGTGGGACGAATGAGGGGCTGACAGTCTATGAGGAGCTAATTTGTGTGTAGAGAATAAGTTAATGCAAATTAAGTTCATTGAAATTCTGCAGGTTTTTAAATTTTGTGCTAAACCTGCAAAAGAAAGAATTGAATCGAAAAAACGCTTTTACTTTCAATTCATGAAACTTAGGGAACAAATGAATTGTAAAAACAATTGTTTGCCTCAAATCACTGGAGACGCACACAATTGAACTCCATTTCTGTATTTCTAATAACTTTTATAATAAAAATAATAATAATTCAGCAAAAGATTGAAGTTTTTCGACGTGTCTTTGGGAATGAGCACAGAATTGGCTGCCATTCCTCTAAATCATATCAATCATATTTGTCTCACAAATTAAATTCTATTATCGAAAGACAAGTGAAGCAACAAAATTGAATTCTCCAGATATTAAACAAAAATTTCTTTTATTAAATATTTTTTTTTATCGTTTTTTTGTCCGAATCTTTCGTCCGTTTTATTACTTTTAATGATTGAAAATAAATGTTTGAAAAAAAAAGATTTCACAGAATTTTAACAGAATTAATAAATCACATGATTTTCATTGCTTTCCATTAATTGAATCATTAATTAAAAACATAAAAATATATTTAATTTAAAGGTTTAGCCGAATATCGTGAAAAACAAAAACAAGTTTTTCTTATATTTGAAGAAAAAGAGAAGAAATATCTGGTCTTCGATGAAAAATAAAGGGAAGGAAATAGAGAAATGACTGGAGGACTGGTTGTTAGCCGAGTAGAAGAGCTATTAGGGGCTAATACTCGACGGAATTCCAGAGGAGCGACAAAATGATGAGCCGTTAGAGACGATCGAAACTTTTTGACAAACATAGGCATTAATCAAAGCAAATGTGGAGCTAATCATATAATATTGGATCAAATTTAGACATTCTTCTGTTGCAGACATTTTCTAAAATTATATATAAAACGAAAGTCTAATAAATCTAATTATTATTCCATTTGTGAACCGATTCGGAGCTAAAAAATAATCTGTTTTTTGTTGGTTTGCGAGAAATGTCTAGAATTTTGAAAACAATGTTTTTTTCAGCTAAAGAGAGGAATCTGTCAAATGATTTGCACATAATTTTCTAATATCTGGCAAATCGTCCGATCCGTCCAACACGTTGTTCACGAATTTCGACCTAAAGTTACGTTAAATTAATATTAATTAATATTAGAAAACATTAATATTTATTCAGATGAGAGAAAAATATAGTTTTAATGAAATTCGTTTCGTAATTGATTTAATCCATTAGAGAAAAGACTAATGAAATTGAGTTCAATGTATTCATACATCCATTCAATGAATTAAATGCTTTGAAATTTGAAATTCTGTTCGAATTTTTAATAAACAGAAACAATGGGTTTCTCTATAATTATTACTAAACTCAATGCAAAACAGAAAAAAAGGTTTGCCTTCCATTAGAAGTCGACTTATCTAATGATCTTTCGTCTAATTAATGCCTTTTAATGCAATGCAAGCCATGAATTGTCTCTCAAAACATAATATATAACTATTTTATCGTTTAATTCCAAACTAATAGTAATTAAGATATATTTCTAACCGTTTATGGAAAGGGTATGGAAAGGATGGAAAATACTTTCATTGAGTTTTTCATTAAAACAAAGTATTATTATTATGTGAAACGATTAATGAAAAATTATTGTCACTAATGAAGGAATTCATGGGAAGAGTAAGAAATGTGAACCAAATGACAAACCATTTTGATTTGTTTTCCTCTTTGACATCCAGTTTCTGCCATTGATTTATAAGAGAGGCAATGATTGGCTGTCCGTACTGTCAGAGCAATAGATTAAATCATTAATTATTATTAAACTCCGGATATAATCGGATAATAAACTCAAATTCAGTGAAAAAACTCAAAATCAAAACTTAGATTAGGAGCTGACCTCTGATTTGGTGATAACAGAGATGTTATTAATTTTGTCGACAATCCTCAGCAGAACTTCATGATTGTGGATGTGCTGAATGGCGTTCACTAACATCAATCCGTAATCGAGTCGGTCCTTAGGCTTAATAACGTATTGTCTAAAGTTGTTTGCGTTCAATAAATCACTTATTATTACTGCTCTTTGGCTCTCATCAGACAAATAGCTGAGAGAACGGAACAGAAGAGCCAAACCCTTCTTGATTTGGGCCACTTCTAAGTTTATTTTATCTCTCGTCTCATTAGTCAGACCTCTGAATAACCTGTCGCACAGTTGTCTTCTGGTTTCCAGGTGTGGAAGTCTGGCCTCTTCGGGCAGAGCACCGATACGTTTGTCCTCGTCGTCAATATTGATGAGAACAACGTAAAGCTTTTCAATTTCGAGCAATAATTTTCTAAACCTCTGGACTTCACTCTTAGTAATAGCTTTGGTATCACCGGTGGCCTCAATGGGGCCCACATTTGTTTTGTTTAGTTTGCAGTCCAACAGTTTTCGAGGACAGTTCACATTCGAGACTTGGATTTTACCCAAAGAGCCCTCAAACTGAACCGGAATATATTTAGGGGTTTCCGGTTCTGGAGGGGGTTTAGGCCTTTCAGGTAATAGCAGTGAAGGCATCGTTTTGTTGTCCTTATCGGTGGCCGCTTTGGCAGCGATTTTACGGGATATGTGAGTCACGTAATAGTAATCGTCGACATACGGGTCCTTCAATTCGGTCTGCATTTGTTGTATTTTGATTAACCATTCCTTCTCTCTCTGAGTCATTAGACCCGCGTATTCGTCATCATTGCTGTCGTCGTCGTCGTAATAGCGGTTGGATTGACGCGAATTGTGGTAAAACTGATGCCTTTGTTGGAGGTATTGCTGATGAATGAGTTGTTGCTGTTGTTGCAGATGAAGCGGATGTATTAGGGGGTGATTGACGGGTCGCCCCTGCATTCCGTACGGGAATATTCTCTGAGAATTGGGTATGAGTGCCGGTGAAAACATTGTGCGACCGATGGCCGGACCCATTCCCGGCATTAATTGTCTGACGGGTTGTCTGTTATGCAAATTATTGAATCTGTTTTGCGCCACATTTGGGAATCTCATCGCAAAGTGGGGCGGAATCTGTCTATTCATGCCATGCATAGGATTCATAGCCTGCGGATGAAGAGGAGAGGCTAATAGAGAGCCTGCAATAACCGGGTGCCCACTGATCGGCTGCTGAGGAAGTGCCGCATTCGGAACCATATTTATCCTTTGAGGAGAACTTTGGTTTGAAATGAGTTGTCTCTCGATTTCAGACAATGTCTGTGCTTTCAATAGAGGATCGATCGGTTCTTTCATCACTTCGGAGGCCATCCTTTGAACAGCTGTCAGATTAATATTGTTTTCCTTTCGGTTTTCCTCTGAGGTATTGGAAACCCTCTCCGATCGCATATTCTTCTCAATTGACTCAACGTTTGGCATAACCTCTGAATTTATTCCGTTTGGGTGCGAATTATTCATTGATTTGACGCCGAATAAAGACCAACCGATCTCTGATTTTGCAATTCTTTGCTCGTTATTAAAGGTTTGGCGATTTGGGGACTGACTCAAGAGGTTTGCCTCCAATTCTTCGAGATTTATGGGTCTCTTAATAGTCGACAAATGGATTACATTATCGTTGTTTCTGTTAATCATATCGTTTTCAATGTCTTCTAATGTTCTCATATTTACAGAACTAATGGTTGGGGTAAGAGTTGAGTCCATTTGTGTTGTGCTCCAAATACTTGTAGTTTTCGGTGAAGCGGAATATTCTTCGTATGAGAGGATAGCGGGCGGGGGTGGAGACGACCGGCTTAACCGTCGGATCTGATCGGGACGTATAGAGTTGGCATTAATAGCCTCTGAACTTCTGGCGTATGTCATAATCGCCGGATCCTCAAAGTCTTCGTCTTCGAGACCCAAATTCGATATACTTTTTGAGATGAGGTCTTCAAAGCCGTAATTGGAGTCGTCTTCGAGTCGACTCTCATTAAAAGAAGTGTTTTTATTATAATTGGTTTTAAGGAAATTGTCGTTCGTTTGGTTGTCGTTGGGATCCGTCGTCTTATTGCCGGTCATTGACATCAACTTTTCGTGCTCTGACTCCCAGTCCGTGCCATCGATTTCCCCGAATGTCTCGTCGTTGAAGGCATCGAAATTCTCATCCAAATGATCCCCGGTATCCGCCAAAGACTCGTTTTGTCCCACATTTCCACCAAAAGAGATCTTCAAATAGAAAATCAGATTAATTTGAAGAAAAAATTTAACCAAAATTGCGAAACATGTCTGAAATCAAAGCAAAAACTGACCGAAAATTTCGACTCCGACTCCATTTTAGACATTTTGGTCTAATTTTATAATCAATTTTTGTGATTAAACTTAATTAAACTGAAACTGAATTACATTTTCTTATAGTAATTAATAATTAGAAATCGATTTAAAATTTTATGAATTGAATGAAAGCAAAGCCTTTACGCCATAAAGCGATTCAACAAACAGTCAAACGCTTTACGAAGGCTTACATTTGGCTCACATTGTTTTCACACATCAATTACGTCAGTAATCAAAGGGAGAAGTTTGTGGAATGATCATGCTCATTCTTTGGAAAGAATGTTCTAGAATCTAGATCAAATATGTTACATAAATATTATTGATAGTCGATATCGTTTGTAAAACACTTGTAATTTGTTTTGACAAATATCTGAATCTATCGATAATATTGAGTCATTTGATGCAAATGTTTGGATAAACTTATCATTTGATGGCTCTGTTGGTTATGTAATATTGAGTGGAATAACCAAGGTCAATACATATTATGTCAACTTGGTTAGAAATCCTGTTTACTAAGGATCATATTTTAGAATTCATAAGATATTAGAAAGTTATTTGGCAGTGAATTGTTTCACCCTTGGTTAGTCTTGTTTATCTGATTCGACAATCAATCAAAGTTGCTGTTCATTGATTAAGTATAATGTTGGCAGCTTATTTTGAATTAGGGCCAAGATTATTCTCTTTTCCTAATTGATATGAAAAATCCAATACAAATTCATTGACAAAAATAAGTTTTTGGAAAAGTTTAAAAAAATTCTTAAGCGTCTGATAAGAAGACAAATCATGTGATTCATAAAGGAGTTGATTGTTTTGAAGGCTTTACTAATGAGTTCAATAGTTTTCCATTAATTAAAAACAACTTTTTTCATACAAATTAGTTATTTAACTAAAATATAAGGCTATTTATACCGGGAATGGATTGCGTCTCGATTTACGCACAGACCTAACGATTGGAAAACTTGTTCAGTAGTGGAGTGAATGAGCGCTCAGACAGGCTCTGGTCTGACATCAGTTGTCATATTAGATAACTGTAAGACGTGTTTCCTATTTATTTACAGTCATATCAATTGTAGTGAAAAACGAAATTTTAATTTTATTTTTTCCTTATCTCAGAAGAAGATAAACATATTTTTCTCGTTTGATAACTGTTTTTATCCTCATTTCGTTTAATCATTTCGTTTATTAGATTTGATTTTATTGATTCAGTTTTAGTAATAAATTTTATTTCAATTTTTACTTTAATTTCTTATTTAATTTCACTTAAAATTTCGATGAAATGAAGTCTGACTTTCCGTAAGTGAATATTAATTATAATTTCAATTAAATTAATTTTAATGAAAATATTTAGACATTTATTCAATGATATTATGGTTTGATTTGAAGGCTATTACCGAAGATCATTAACGGAGGAATCGCTGGAATTATTGGCGTTACCTGTGTTTTCCCAATTGATCTTGGTGAGATTCCATATGTGTTTGATCTAGCATAATTGGAAACTTATTTCAGTTAAGACTCGGCTACAGAATCAACGAATTGGTCCAAATGGAGAGACAATGTATAGATCGATGTGAGTGTCCTTCGGTTCCAATTAGTTGTCAATGACTTCAATTAAATAAATCTTTTTGAAGGTTCGACTGTTTCGCCAAAACCTTCCGAAAGGAGGGCCTGTTTGGGATGTATAGGGGATCAGCCGTTAATATTCTGCTCATAACACCCGAAAAAGCCATCAAATTAGCGGCCAATGATTTTTTCCGCCACAAACTCACGGATAGCAATGGGTTCGCATTTGGAACCGATTTTTGTTTGAAAATCAATTCATTTATTTTATCATAAAATTAGGAAATTATCGATTCCTCGGGAAATGCTTTCTGGAGGCTGTGCCGGCTTCTGTCAAATCATAATCACCACTCCTATGGAACTCTTGAAAATTCAATTACAAGACGCGGGAAGAGTTTCTGCCAAAGGCGCCATCGAAGGGGACGCCATCGTTGCAACTTCTGCGACAGCTATTGCGCTCAAACTAATTAAAACTCGAGGAATACTTGGTCTCTATAGGGGAACGGCGGCCACAATGTTCAGAGACGTCACATTTTCGGTCATCTATTTCCCACTTTTCGCGAATCTGAATAAATTGGGCCCTAAAAGGGCCGACAATTCTGGAGAATCTGTATTTTGGGTAAATATACTCAGTTTTACCGCTTTTTGACATAACTTTAATTAATTAAATTAATTGAAGGCATCATTTCTGGCCGGTTGTTGTGCCGGTTCTGTGGCTGCGGTGGCAGTCAATCCCATCGATGTCGTCAAGACTAGGCTTCAAGTGTTGAACAAAGCCAAGGGAGAGGTCTCTTACAACGGGGTATTCGACGCCTTCAACAAAATATCGAAAAACGAGGGCTATAACGCCTTTCTGAAGGGCGCCGCCTGCCGTATGATGGTTATCGCACCCCTCTTTGGTATGTATTCTGGGCTAAAACATTTGTACTCAACTAACCTTCCTTTTGATTTGCAGGTATCGCTCAAACCGTATATTATTTAGGAATCGCGGAAAGGCTTTTGGGAGTCTATGACACGAATTAAGAAAAATCTCTCAAAATATTTATTTTAAACTTATTTACAAATATTTAAGAAATAGTTTTTTGAAATATTTTTAATCATCGAAGAGATGAACAGATCTTTTATTTAAGACTTTAATCACTCGAAGCGCAGTATTATTTGGAAACTATTGAAACCATCCGTTGATTTCGGGGCCATTCATATGACTTTTGAAATGATATTGATTTTAAACATAGCCAGCAATCGAGACA
Organism: Punctoribates punctum; assembly: GCA_034698165.1. Lineage (NCBI taxonomy): Eukaryota > Metazoa > Arthropoda > Arachnida > Sarcoptiformes > Punctoribatidae > Punctoribates > Punctoribates punctum. The sequence goes on along the minus strand of JAQGBD010001517.1, from coordinate 2,701 downwards.
ATCATTTAAAACAAAGTCTTAAAACTTTATCGCAATTTCAAGATATTATAAACAGGGCTAATATTTATACCCTTTAAGCGTTCCTTAAGTGTTAACTCCAAAAGTGTTGATTACTTTTTAATTGACTCTAAATATAGATATTTATCCAAATGTTACGAATCATGTGATGAATATATTTTGTGAACATTTATTTCAAACATTTATAGACTATTTAGGAAACAATTGTTGAATATATTGAAGATATCATTAATTTTAAAATTAGTCGCAAATGTCTTAACATTTAAATCCATTGTTATTAACGTTAATATTGAAGATGAGTACAAATTATATCAATTTATGTGAGTTGTGGTCTGAGTTGGTGCCAGAGTTGAGTCGGGGCCACAGCACAGACTTCGGCCTTGACTCAATAAGTCATTCCTTTGTTCTAATCAATACTCATATCAATACTCATGATTGTGTCTCTCAGAGCGCCGTCTACTGACGGCTTTCCTCCTTTTATTGTATTTCTTATACTTTTAATAATTAAAGTCAGTCTTAGTTCTGCTTCTGAAGTGATTGGTTGTGTTTCGCATCCCTTTCCCTTTCAGACACGCGGTTCGGAACTGAGGCACGTCCTTACGGACCCCAACCGACGATACCCTTGGCAGAGGCCAACGCTTATCGGCGTTTTTACCCTTTACTTTACTTTTAGTAATTCCGAAGCCTAACCCGACCTTCGGTCGGCCAAACAGCGAACCCTCTCAGTTGGACAGCCCATCGATTGCATAGTTGAACCGATTGTCGTCACGTCCAACTCATTTGGCGCCCGAACAGTCTGTTTGGGTCTCTCTCTCGCTTTGCCTCCGTTTTGCGAGGAGGGAGAGGCGTTTAGATGGCTTCAGACAGGAGTCAAAGTTCGAGTTCTGGTGGTTCGTCGCCAGCACGACCGCCGACACCGATACCAGGCGCGAGCCCGCCGCCGCCGCCTTACAATAGAGCGGTCTCAGGAGGGATGAACCAAATCAGCGGCCAGAGCCTGATAGCGCAGCTGACGGACGCCCTCGCGCCGGTGACCAGAAATATCAGCTCACTCACGAGGAGACTGACAACAATAGAGCGTCGAATCGATGGCATTGGCCAAACCGTGCAGGACCTCGAAGGCCGGTTTGGACAATTTGCGGCCAACACCACAAATTATCAGACCCAGATGGCAGGCGACCACCGCAACCTGGCCAGACAGGTCCAGCTCATGTCTGGTACGGTACCAATGGCACCGCAACCCTCACGTTTGCCTCGGATAGGAACTCCGGGTACAAGCAGACCCCCATCGGTAGCGTCGTCACGAAGGACTGCCCACACCGCGGCGAGTACGTTGAGAAGCCAACCGCCGAGGTCCCCGTCACCACCCTTACCACAAATGCCGCCTTTGCGACCACGGCACCGAACCGCGAGGCACAGCGCGCCTGCGGGAATGCCGATGACAGGCGACCCCATGCAGGACACGATAAACAACTTGGCGTGCCTGATCGCGCAACAGGGCCAACAGGTCACGGCTGCGGTCAGCGCGTTGAATAGGCCGGCCAGTGGTAGTCGGCGACGAGAGAGAGCGAAGCTCCCTGGCTTTGAGGTGGGCAAGGACGACCCAGCCACGTGGCTCCGCGACTATACGTTTATCGCCAAGGGCAATGGGATGACCGACGAGGAGATGGCTCAAGGCCTGTATGGAGTCGTCGACGCGTCCACCCGAAATTGGATGATCGGCCACTTCAGTGGCGCCACTCCGACATGGGGCGAGCTGACCGCCGCGTTCCGACGCCGCTTCGACATAGAGACCACAGTCGCGGCCATCACTCGACGCCTTCATAGCCTCCGTCAGAAGTCCGGCCAATCTGGCACAGAGTATATGGATCTGCTGCGGTCGATCAATCAGGAGTTGCCGCAGCCGCTCGAGGATGCGGATATGCTCGACACCCTGAGGGCAGGACTGAACGCCGAGTACCGGGGACGCATTGATGCCTGCACTTCGTGGAATCACGCAGAGGTCACGATCCAAAACTATGACAATGCTCGAGCGCAGCGCCAACGACAACCGGCAACGGCAAACGATGGTTCCCGCCGACCATTTGAGCCACAATGGCGAATAAATGTGAACCCTTCGCCGAACCCTCCGCAACTTCAGACGAGGCCACCCTTCGAGGACATGCGAGGCAAGTGTTACGGTTGTGGTGATGAGGGCCATAGGAGACAAAACTGCCCGAAAACACCCCAGGGCGCCCCGGCCAACCCGCGCGCGCCGATCCCACGCGCACCATACGGTCTGAGGCCCGACCCTAACAGGGAGAGGAGCCGTGGACCTCCACCGCCACCGACCCCGCCGGCGCAACAGAAGACGGCTACAGCGGCTGTTGGGAAGGCAGCCGACGAGACACAAGGCGTCGACGACGACGCAGAGTCGATGTCCCTCCTGACACCGGAAGACATCGCGTGCATGGATGTGTGGGGGACCCAAATTACGGTGATGAGGAGGAGGGCTACAACCCGTTCGCAGCCCTGCAAAGCGCGCAGCGCCCCGGAGAGGCTGAGTGGCGACACTGCGACGCGCCTACTGATAACGTTTGCGCGATGATCTGTGCCTTCGGAAAGAATAAAGTAGTGGACATCAACACGGAGAAGATGAAGGAGGCGGCCCAGGTCAGCCTCGGAAACGTACCGATTGTGAAAG
>JAQGBD010001516.1:0-15387 GCA_034698165.1 Punctoribates punctum | reverse complement strand
GATAGCCGAAGAAGAAGTGAAGTCTGTGAACAAGTTTTCGCTCGTATTTAGAGAAACACATTCTCTGCTGTCTATTGAATACTCGTATTCTGTAATCAACTTATTATTTATTCAACTGTTATCTCAACAAAAAAGTCGATTCTTTGTTATTATATTTATTTAGTTATTTTCCATTATTAATATTTTTTCGACAATTTGCTAGAACTTTATTTCCTCGATCATTTCGCCAGCTTTTGCTGGGATACTGAGCTCCACTCCAACCCAACAAAGTTTTTGACAATTTTTATGATTTACTCCAACTTTTCATTATAAGTGAAAACCAAGTTCTCGTCTCAGAGGAGAGCCATCCCTTCTCTGCCCCCTTCTCTTCAAAGGTGCAAATTATCTAATAGTGAACGCTCTTCTCGAATAACAAGATGAACAATGATGTATCTTGTTAATTTGCACCTGTCTAAAATCAAAAGTGAATAGTTTAATCGTGAATAACTTCAATAGACCTTGATAAATAGCCACTTCTATAGTGAACTATCAATATTAGTGAACATTATCTCAACTGAGAAAAAAAGCCCACTATTGAAAAGAACCCAAACTTAATGCTGGGATTTATTAACCATTGATTCGTGTTATGTATGAAAACCCGATTCGTATTTCGCGTATAAAAAGCTTATAATAAATAAGATTTTAAGCTTAAAATCTCTTCAGATTTCCATCGGATCTAATGTTTTGGCATTTTTTGTCTATTTTTCTGAACCATAGTTGGATCGAATAGCACAGTATGACAAATATCTTACACAACTGGTCACAAAAACGAGTACAGATCACCCGGATTACACTGATATATGTCGTTCAGCTAATAAAGCAAAAACGGTGAGTCCAATGTTTTGAAAAACTAGGCAAGGTGATTTTCACTTGTGCCCCACAGCCATCTTACGCTATTAAATTGCAAGAGTTGTCCTGTGCTCTTCTCTATGTGTTTGTGCAAGCTTATAAAGCAGACTTTCGAGTTGATAGCTTCAAAATAGATTATTTTTAACCAGAGCATATAATTAAAGACATTTTACTGCCTTATTGAGTGCCAGAGAGGGAGAGGGAGAGCGCCAGAGAGGGCTTACATCAGAGATAAGTCCATTAATTATTGATTTGGAGGCAAAAGAAATCACATTTTTCTTCTAAATTTGTTTCATTAGTTTTGAATTGGGGCGACCGGTGGTGTGCCCTTGTACATTCTGTTTATTAATCTCATTAATTAATTGGCAGAAAGAAAGCGCCAAGGCCCATTTGCTCTGTTCATATAGTTACAAATATAATTAAGCTGTAATTTTGCATCAAGGTTTATTTACTCGACCTCTCCTTATGGGTTATCTTAATAACTATTTATGTGAATTGTCCTGTTCTTGGAATATATAGCCCCGCGATAAGCCAGGCAATCAAGGTGATGCACAAAACACATAGACACTCTGACCAGGGATGGCCAGGTTTCAGCGCTAAGGCCTGCCCTTTGGTTGGAAGGACTTCTAAAAAAAAAATAGTTTCAGGCCCTCCCCCCTCAGGGGTACACACTTTGGCCATCACTGACTCTGACTAATGAGTGGTGATATTCATTTAGATAAGTAAACTTGTTAGAATCCAATAACTCACCAATTTGTATGACGACTTTCACCAGTATCAGTTGGCCGGGAATGGAATGCTCTAGGAAGAACACATGCCTACGAGGCTGAGGGCCGTACTGCTCGTTAAATCCAAATTATAGTAGAAATTGTGTGTAAAAAGTTCACCAGATTTTTCGTTTCGGAATTTTAATTATCTAATGTCCCGGCTATCGGACTATCGCTTAAATGCTGTGCAAAACTGCAGCACTTTTTCCGTGAAAAGTCGTCCGAAAAAAACGTTGTGTTGATATCCAGAGTGAAAAACATAACGATTTTAGGCTCAAAATTAAAGCTTTGAGATTAAACTGATATCAGATTTACTGTCGATGGCGTCGAATAGCAGTTCCTTCGGCCGTCGGAACTGTATTTTCGTGGCTTCGCTTCGAAAACAAAAATATTTATTACTTTGAAAATATTGATAACAATTATATCGCTATTTGAGAGGAATATATATATTCTATTATATATAGAAAGCAATTAATTAAACATAATATTGTCGTCACTATTCAGATGGTGAAGCGTACGGACACCCGCCAGGAAGAAAGTGATCTGGATCGAATCCAGGAGCTATTTCCAAGTGATAACTTGAGACTCCACGAAACAGACCCACTATCGCCGGTAAGTTCACTCTCCAGACCCGGAGCCCAAAATAATTGCTATGATTTGCGATGAAATAATCAAAAATAAGCTCAGCTTTTGAGACAAACTCTGTCCCAAAGTTCACTCAAATAGCTATAAATTATATATGATTTCAGATCTAATATATGAGTGATATATATGAATGTCTTTTCCGGTAAAGAAATAAATTTGAAACCACTTCGGAAGAGAGGGATCTTCGGCTCAAATCTAAAGATATATTTTCGCTGCCCTTAAATGCCATATATATTACCAGATATTTCATTAAGGTTTTAATGAAAAGCTTAATCGCAAACTACTAATTGAAATATGGATTTCAAAGTTTGAAATTAGTTTTCGTTTTGCACTCAAAAACCAAATTCAAAAATTCAAGAAATTCTGTGCAAAAGTGGAAAAACTCTTTTCCTTATTACTTAAAAATTGATAACAAATGAGAATCGCCTTAAAAATTGAGCCAAACTTTTGAGTTCAGAGCAGAGGAGAGAAATAAAAATCAGTTTTTGATTTGAATATTATTTTTCTTTTTGTCTTTAATTATGTTTTTAAGCAATTAATCTGAGTTTGAATTTCACTCAAAGCGGAGAATAAAAAGTTTTCAGCGAAAAAAAAATCGTTAGAAATCTTATGAAATATTAATTAACTTTTCTTATCCTTAATTATGTTTTTAAGAAAATGTTTTTTAGGTTTTTCTCTTAAGAAAACTCTTCTTCGTCTCCATATTTATTCATTTGAATATTTAATTCACTTTAAAAGAAGAAATTAGTTTTAATTTCGTTTTTAATTTTGTTGTTTTTTCGCCAAAAATGAAACAAAAAGTTCACAAAAATTTTTAATTACAGAGAAAGGGATTACTTCGCAGTAAATCATTGGCCGCATCACGACTTCATAGGGCTCTGTCGGGAAAGTCTAACAAAACTGAACTGTAAGTCATTTTTTTGTGGTTAATATTAGTTAATATTAGTTATGAAACGGAAAAAATCCATTTTTATATTCCGTACACAAATCGGATATAATATAATCAAATGCTTATGAAAAGCCTTTTTCAGAGTTAACTCGAATATCAGCCAAAAAACAGTGATTGCATTCATCACTGAATTATAAATAATTTAAAAATAAATAAATAAATACTTTTTTATGGATTTTATTATTAGTTATGAAAATTTATGGCTGAAAAAAATCCATCCGTTTTTTGAAATGCGTTTTGCGATTCAAATATAGCCTTAAAAAACATTTTGAATATAAATGAAATGTTTTATTGCGTTCGGAATCTGTAAAATGCATTTCTACTTCTCCTCGCTTAATGTTTTTTTAATACCCTCTCCAATGACATACTGACCCTTTCGTTTCGAGGGGAGACTTATTTCTGGAATTCCACTTCAATTTGTTCGGGGTTTTAGTCTTTTTGAGCTCATTTGACGTAAGAAAAACATATTTCAGACGATATAATTGATACCAAGAACACTAAACGTCGATTTGATTTTACTTTTCTGTCCTAGCTAATTACTGTTTAGGCCATTAAACCAATTATTTATGTTATTTAACCGATAAATAGGTTTATTCGAAGAGAAAATGCTCTGAATTTTAGTTAACAAAAATCTCGTTTATCTGATTCCCGACTAATGTTTGGTCCAATTCTCTCGACTAATGCTAAGATCAGTTAAGATATCATTTTTTGCCCGATCATTGACAGAGAAATTAATCACAATTTCAATAATCAAATATTGGTATTCATAATAAAAAATTGTTTACATTTAATGTCTTTAAAAGCGATTAATTTGTTTCTCTCCTTAAAGGAAAGAAAATTTCAGTTTCGAAACCATTTCTCAATACTTTTGGTCTTTTTCTTAGTTTTTATTATTAAATAATTTGATTTAAAAGTTTTTCAAAGAAAGAAAATCACTTTTCAGTCAAAATCAAGTGAAAAGAATTGAAATATTGAATAAGAAATCATAAAATTTTGAAAGAAATATATCCGTAGAGAAATTGGATAATAAATATTGAATAAAGAAAAAAGTTTGGAAACATTTCTTCAAAAGTAACGAAAAAAAAAATTGGAATAAAAATGAATTTTTCCTTTGAATACAAACTACGGGTCTATTGATGAGTGAATTGTGAATAAAATACAGAAATTGATGTCTAAGTAAGCAATTGTAGTGAAATTGCTTCGACTCTCTCCCTCTACAAATCATTCCGTGCTCTCTCTCGCACTCACATCCCTCTCCACTTTCTCCCCCACTCGCTGTCCAACGATTGGAAATCAACAAAAAAAATATACTCTGAGTTAAAAGCATTTTAAGATTGAATACATTTTTTCTCTACTTATGTTTTTGGGGTATTTTTTCGAAAGTAAAAATAGATAGACTTCGCGTCTATAGAAGGGACAGACATATAATCTCTATTCTTAACGTCTAGTGTCTAGAGCTCAGACAAAACAAGTAAGCTCAAACTGAATTTCTAATATCAATAGTTTTGGTCAGAATGAGTGGTTAGAGAACGGAATGAATGGCAACTCTGTGGTCCGGTTCTGACAGTCGGAGAAAAGCCACAGATTGAGATCCCAAAGCATTACTGGACAGGACAGGCCGTAAGAATAAAAAGCGGCTCAACCCCTGACCCCTTGAATAGAGAAAATGCAATTTCACTCCTGAAACCAGTAATTGAAATAAACATATCTTTAATACAAACACCGAAAGTATACGAAAGAAGTAATACTTGTGTCGAGTGTTTTGAGCCAAAAGTGGCTGAAAATCAAATACCAAATAACGTCTTATTGTCTGTCAGTTTGTGCCGAATATATGAATACATTTTCCGTATATGAAAGGCATTAAAGTATTTTCTCGAAAAGAATGCAAAATAAATAAGAAATTATATAAGAAGTAGAGATGAAAGTCATCTAACAAGTCGTGACCAACCAATTGGGGATAATTTTATAATTATTTCATTTCTCTAATGTATATAAAAGTTTAACCAAACAAATGATAGATTGAAATACAAAATGAAGAACAAAACGATTGAAAACATTTTTCTCTTTCTCGCGGAGAATATAATCAAAACATTACAATAAAATGTATGTATTTTTTTCTCAAGTGAAAAATCATATAAAATAATTTTGCGAACAAAACAGGACACCAAATGTCTGCCTAATATTGTAGTGTTTGAGGCTATCAGTGCCCTATTCAGTGCCCATTCAATGATATGTAATAGAAATACCTGCGAAAAGAAATACTATTATATTAAAGTCAAACAGATATGAATGCAAAACATGAGTTTTAGGGCTAATAGTGAAGTCCTGGAGAAAAGGAAAGGACCTGTAATTTGGATATCGGACCTACTTTTCCAGTTTTTCATTTCAAATGCAGGCATTAAATGAATATTTTTCTCATTCAGTTGACTCGTATTTTGCGTTCAATTATTTCTTCGGAAGAATTAAAGCCAAAGAAAAAGATTTGTTTCTTTCAAATCCCAGCGAAATGAGTTCACACTATGAGAGGGGAGAAAATAAACTCTCGTTTAATATCATTATTACTAAACTTTATTTAATTGAATTCATATTTTGTGTGTTAACACACATATCATTCAAATATCAATCCTCTTGTAAAGTCTTTTTCCTGTCTCTGCATTTCCTAAACACTGGATAATAGGTTCTGATAATTGTTTTGGTCTTTTTTGTGTGGATTCAAAAATAGATTCTTTTCAGATGAAAATCAAAATTATATTCAAATTAGTTTTCAATTGGATATGAATTTCAGTTGTTTTCAATCGCTTTTCAAAGAATTCATTTTCTATGGACTGAATCACTGGAAAATTGGATTCATTTCTTCTTGCTATCAATTGAAAGCTTAGTTTTCCTTTTTCTTCATTCGATTACCCGGATTAATTTGAAAATAATCGGGCTTTCCATCGATTTATTAGCCATTTTCACAGTGAGAACCCCTTTTCCTATTAAACTATGGGAAGTGTTATTACATTTAAGACAATAAAATACGAAATAAATTAACGTTTAAACCAAAATAAAAGGCATTTAATAATCGGATTCAATGTTTTTTATTCGCCATTAATTTGATGATCACTTTTTGGTGGTCAGGGCTTTGACTGAGATTTTCTAAGAGCCTATGCTTTTATCGGTGTTTCCCACTATTAATAGACTTAAATCGGATTTAATTTTAGTGTTTTATTCACCGATTGAATAGAAGAGACTTTTCATTAGACGATTCGGTAATTGTTTTTAGTCTTTTTTATTCGTTGAGAATAATAATAATAATAACATTACTATACTATCGAGTAATTTGTTGTTCGCCTTTGGTTTTCAATCCGAGGAGAAATCAAATCAAACGAGAATTCAAACCTGAAATAAATACTCGACTCAAGAGATATGTGGATCACGTTTTGCAGAGAAAAATGTGAACTCAATATATCAAATGCAAGGGGAGAGGGATGGAGAGGGAGCAGGAGAGAGAAGGGAGGGATTGATGTAGAGAGAGAGAGAGAGAGAGAGAGAGAGAGAGAGAGAGAGAGAGAGAGATTGCAGTCCCCATCTTGCTTGTCCGTGTATGGGCAGAGCAGCACTGTTGGTGTGCCGGTGCACTCGGCCCTCCTGGTGAAGGTCTTCTCCTGCCCTTGTCGTACATATTTCGCTGCAATAGATTTCTTTCTCTCTTTTTTTTCGTCAGACATTTCTCTCTCTGTGTTATAATAAATTTTTTATGCTTTTTATATACGAAATATATTTAATAATAAGTTGTTATTAAAATGTTTGAGCATTAAATCAGACGCCAAATGACTGACTTTAATACAATACTATTGACTCGATTATTGAGTGGAAATATCTTTTCAATCTCTTCCAGGCCTTCGCTTTTTCAGCTCTGATTACATGCCTTTTGTGTGTAATTTCATTATGAAAGTGAAGCAAAAGTTTCTTATTTTTGTTGTTTTATTCAAAAATAATTCAATGTTTTAATGTTTAAGACTTTGAAAACAATTTTTACATTACATTAGTTTATTGTTTAATAGTTTTTATTATTTTTTGCTTCAAATTCTTGAGTTTTTCTTTACTTTACGCCATTTTTTTCTCCAAATTCAAGTATTTAAGAATAAATTAAGTGAAAAAAATCGTTTCCATTTAGTTCAGACAAATGTTCTTGGTATAATTATATTATTGTTAAGTTTGGCATTCAATTAATCAAATTGTTGGCCATTATTCCCATTGAGAGAAACCATTAAATACGTTGTAAGGGAAAGGACTGGTCTTTTGTTTTCGGTGATGTTTTAATAGGTTTCGTATTCACATAATTATTAACTCATTTAAATCTTGGAAGAAATGGAATTTTGATTTTCACTTAATAGAGGAGTTCGCGTGTTGTGAGGTATTTGATGTTTAGGGCCAGGGGTTGGGGGGGATGTCCACAAAATATATACTGAAAGCAAATCTAATTGAAATCTTATACAACAAAATTAAGTAATATTTTTGTTGTTTTCAACCAAACTCTCTCTCTCTCTCTCTCTCTCTCTCTCTCTCTCTCTCTCTCTCTCTCTCTCTCTCTCTCTCTCCGCACTTAAACATCTATTATAACGAAAATTCTTATCTCAATCTCTTATATAACTCTTAAATATTTATGAATTTCAAGCAAATTATTGCATTCTATCAGAGTATATGAGAATATATACGATATATAAGACGTTTTCATATCCGCTATTGAGTTATGGCTAAAGAGCTTATGAATTATTAAATTTTTATTTCAATTGATTATTAAATTTATATTTTCGTTACTTTCAATCACAATATGTTTTGGTACTAATATTTGTGTGTATTTTTGAATATGAATTTCAGGCCTGTCTTTGAATACCAGGAAAATAATGGAAAATTTAATTAAACAAATGAATAATAAAATCACAGCAAAAAAATCACTGAAATAACGAAACGTTTCGGAAGAAAATTATAATAAAATGTTTTGTTTTTCTTATGAGAGAAAAAAATGTTTTAATGAATTACTAATTAATTTCTGGTCTGAAAGGGTATAGAAAACGAAGAAAATATGACCGAAAGCCTCGATATCACAAACAAAACAATAGATTATATAAGAGTTTATTGTATCGAAAAGTCTTTTCAATATCCAGGATAATAGTCTTGGAGAAAGTTAATGATATTTTTATGAGTTTTCTTCGGATTAAATAACAGTTTTTCGATTTGTTTAATAAAAGTCTGTTTTGTTTTTGAGATCTCATGAATTTTGCGGACATAACACTAAATTAAAGCTCAGGGTATAAGTAAATTGTTTCAAATTTCTAGTGATTCGTATTTTATGATTAAAATTCGTGTAATGTTGATCACGAGCTTTTCAAATTAGCCAGACCAAATTGTTGCACAGAGTCGCTGTTCTGGTCATTCCTTCGCTTTTAAATCCGTGTATTATTAGCTTTGATTATGATTTTCGGCTCAATTTCCCAAACATTTCGGTATTTAAGCAAATATTTTAAATATTTTCAAAACTCATTTTCATTAAGGAATTAAACTTTTGCTGAATTTTCTTATCCTTTGAGCGCAAAAAATGCCACAAATTTTCGGATATCATAAGTAAAGTGATTTAATTGCGATTTTGGTTTACTTTAAAGCATTTTAATTGAAATTTCTTTTGATTTAATTCAGTTTAACCGCCAATTGGGTGAAATCAAAAGTACTAATCAGTGGTTTTATAAGTTCCTGCAACTAATTCCATAACTTTCCTGGTGTTTAAACTCAGTTCATTTAATATTCATTTTTGTTTTCATCGTTTCCTATCTTAATTTGAAGTGAATTTCAGCCAAAAATCACTTTAAAATTCAAACTCTTGATCCGGAAAACCGTTTTTATCAGCCATTAAAACATGAATTTTGCTTTTCATTAATGACAAGACCATTGACAGCAATGTTATTATTTTAATGAAAACCTTTTTCTTCGTCAAGAAATACCCCGAATATTAATTCCTAATTAATCGGCAGAGAATTCGAGTCAAATCTTTTCGGGAATTTGAGTAACAAATCAAAGAAATCGCTGCAAAACTTCCCGAACTTTGAGCTCCAATTTTGCCCAGAAATCTGAGAAATGTCTATTTGTGTGGCCTTTGAAATGAATTCCAAATAGGAGTCTCCTCTCAGTCCTGTCCTTCTTATATAACACAAGAATTATATGTTAGGTTAGGCCTGAGAACAGTGCGAACATTAAGACATTAAAGACTGAAATTTATTATAAAAACTGAATAAAAATTAATAAACTTTTTCTGATTAAACATAAGATTATTGTCAGAAATATTACGAAATTTTAGCCAATATTTCAAACCAAATATTAATACATTGGACTACAGTTGAGGAAAGCCTGGGCTCAGCCACCGTTGAGGTCTTTAAACATTAAATTATCGTAAATTGTAATAAAATTAATTCACGTCTTTGTTGGTGATCCCAATATTTCATAAAATCTTCATTAATTGTATTCCAGGACAAACTCGAAATATCCGAAAACACGATTGAAATTTATATTTTTCCTCTTTTACCTGATTTCTAGTCTACTGTTCAGAAAGAAAATACATTAACTCATATGTTATTAGTAATAACTTATTACATTTAAAAGAGTATTAATTTTTCTCAAAATATAGTTTATTAATAGGCCTTAAGCGAGGATTAGGTCTCTCTCTCTCTCTCTCTCTCTCTCTCTCTCTCTCTCTCTCTCTCTCCACTTCTCTCTCAATCGCTAATCATTTAATAGAATGCTTTAAATGAGATTTTCTTCTGAAAAGTCATTTGATTTTTGCCTTTAAGTTATAAAATACCATAAAATTTATAATACTTCTCAAGAAGTATAATATTAGCGACGGTTTAAGAAAATAGTTTTGGTCCCAAACTTTATGATTAGTTTTTTCCCTCTGAAGGAATCAAAACTAATCTCGTTCATTGGCACTACGCCAGCCTTATATATGCCTTATCCCACTAACCGAGATGATAGCCTAGACTACTCTATTCGGACATTTCGCCCTCGAATGCGTTTCGTGAGCCGTTTGGAGGACTATCTCTTCACTGAATCATAAAATTTCTTGAATTTTCTACTTTTGATTGAATAGATTTTCTTCACAGATATTATATTTCACTGTCTTTTCGACTCTATTTATATGACGTTTGAAAATAAGAATTTTTGATAAAAACATTTCTTCAGAAGAAAATTGTTTTCAGTATTTTTTTGAGATACCATTGAATTGAATTAATTCAGAGAAATTGATTTATTTTTTGATCACATCTCTGAAAGTCCTGAAATGTTTTGACTTATTTTTAGAAACCAATGAATGGAAACTTCAAAATAATTAATTGAATTCTCATTTCGTTATTCGCCAAATGTTTTGCTTACTTTCACTTCAGAGTTAACACGAAATTAATGCGAAAAATAAGCAAAACCTTTGCAAACATCGGATGAAACTAAACTGAATTTCGTGAAAAACTAATGTTTACTTCTCAGCCCTTTCCTTACACAACAGCACCCATTCTGTGCTGTACTGTGAATACAATGTAACTACAGTTCCAAAAGTTATTATACAAACAGTTAAAAGAAATGAATGAAAAGAAAGGCAAACGAAAATTACAGTGAATATCAATGTATATAATATTCGAGTGTATATGAAATGCAAATCAAATTATATCCTCGTTTAGACTCAGAACAATGTTCACAAAAACGGGGAAATTTTTTCATAACCTATGGGCACTAAATGAGCACTGAATGGATAGTTAGGGAAAATTTCTCGTCTCTTAAGACCATTAAAATAATAATAAATACGAAACCGATTTATAGTTTTGTTTTTTCTACTCTTCTGTGATGTTCTTCAGCTCTAAACTCATCCGAACCGTTGATAACATTATCTAACGATAAAAACAACAATAAAGCGGTAGTCATATTAGGCACAGGTATGAGCACACAGTCGTATAGGGACAGGTATATGCCTCGTCAGAGGAGAGCACCGGACGGAGAGGGATAAGGGTTGGGTAGAGAATTGTAAAAATATGTTTATATTGTATATTCTGGTAAAACCTGTTCATCACTTATTTCTTTACCTTTTTTTATCTCAAAAGTAAATTTACTTTTTTTGTTTCAATGCTCTTAAGAAAGTTATTTTTGAAAAGTGAAAATTCGCATTCATTTTGGAACCTGTGCCTCGCACCGGGCACACAGCCTGGCCGAGAGGGAGATAGGGGTATGAGCTGAGCTGAGCGCCTGTGTGTTTGCACAACACTACCTGAGCTGAAGAAAATCCTTCTCTTTTTTAAATAAGTTTTATCTCATGTTTGCATCAAATAATTGTTGCGATAATTCAGAGAATTTTTTATTTTAGGAATACATTTAAGCCTTACATTACTAATAGTGAGGGGGACTGCCAAAGGGGACTCTCCTAATAGCGCTCAGATTCCTCCCAATTCCGTAAAACTGTAAAACATTCTAACAGTTTTGGCTTAAGAGGAGCGGAATGTAAGCCTATTTGTCATCAAACGGCTTAAAACATCTCTTTTTTTTCGGAAAACCCTTTATTTCAAAGAAGGGGTTAAATAAATTAAATGATAATTTTCAAGTTTGCGGAGAAGAATAGCCATTTCCTTGGCTCTGTCCCATCCTTTTGCAACATTAGCAATACATTACCCTTTCTAGATGACTACCTTGGTATTTATTGATCTGTTTTAAGGATGGATTCTTTTTTTTATCGCAAATATTTTATGTTTTTTTGATTTGTATTTTCGTTTGTGATTCGAATACAAAATTATTTTGTTTTTCATCCGATTTAATGATAAATATCTGAATATTCTGTTAATATGTAATCCAAAGGAGAAAACAAAATAAGACTTCAAAACAGAAAAATAAAACAAATTTTTGTTCGGATGAGTTGGAAAAAAATTGAATTAATGAGTGTTTTGATAGTTTCCAATGAACTTTCACTTTGACTGCCAAGAGTATGGACCGAAAAAAGGATCTCTCTTTTTATTCGGAGCTAATAAATCGCACCCATTTTTGATTATGCGGTGCCCTTAAAGCACTCGTACTCACAATAATGGCTTAGATTCTGATTTTATGCACAGATATAGAGACTCTGTGTCTCAGATATAATAAGTCTTCGGAGAGCCAAGAGTAAAAAGTGTTTAATAGTTTGCTATCTATTCATCTTTTAGTGTTTTTTAGCGGCCAATGTCACTGACCTTTCCTTATTTGATAGGGTACTGTTCATTAGCCATTGCCTGTGCTCAAGAATAAGGTGATAGTTAGCTCCTGAGCCACAGCTGACGACCAATTTATCTGAAAATATCAAAGAATTTCATTTATTTCCATTTATTTCTTCCTCTGCTATAAATTTTTTGCCGTAATTTTCAGTTATTTTCCTAAAACTCAAAGTGTTTTTCATATTTCATATTTTGATACCAAGTTTAAGGCCATAGACTTCTGGCCCCTTATCTTCTTAACCCTTTAGAAAAAGCCATCAAATCCTTGAAAACTTCATTTCGTTTCGACGAAAATTACTTTACTTTTTGTGTCCAATGTTTTTATGTAACTGTCCGATCGATTACATACCTGTGCAGTACCACTGCCTGTGCCAGTGATAGGACTTTCCTTCAGACACGAAATACGTGAGTCTCTCAGCTCTTCGCCAAAAAAGTCTTTTACATATTTTCTGCTTTTTTATTGTTATTTCTTCAGATATTTTCTCCAATAAATGTCAGAAGACTTTCATATCATTTCTTAATAAACTTTTTTCCTCTTATTTTTCATCAATTTTTGGCTCAAAAACCTTCTTATCTTTATTACGAAAACTTCTCTAAATGGAAGACAAGTCTATAAAAACTGAATAGTTTTCCACAAAGAAGTCTCGAAAAGAAAAATGAGACCAATTTTAGAGATACTGTTAGATAAATATCAAGAATAAAATGAGAAACAGTTTATATGAAAAGTTTGATTGAGTGGGCGATGGGCTACAGAAACAGGCATTTGCTTCAAACTCAGGGTCTAATTAACCAAAACTATCTGGAAATCGGGTGATGGCTGATAGAGGAGAGCATCGGTTTCATTGAACTGTCCTCTCAATTAGCGGTAACCGAGGAAAAACTCGACTCAAAAGAGAAAAAGTAAATTTCATTTTCAATATCTAAGGAATACATAAATTTCATATCGGAGTCGAGTTTTTGCAAAAATAAAAACCAAATTTTCAAATAAATCAAAACTGATATTCGAGTTAAGCCACTGTTAAGGCACAGGCAGAGGCACAGGCAGTAAATTGCAGTAAATATTTAATTAGAGGCGAAGAAAAAAAGATAAATATTTTGAATAATTTTTCATTAGGTTTGACTGAAAACGAGTAAAAATAAGTTTTTATTTAACGATTATTTATAATTATTTTTTGTTTGTTTTGTTATTTTCAGTCAAAACAGTCACTCCATCGACAGCACCGATGCCTCCACTAAACGAAAACTGGACAACAACTCCGATAACTGTATCCATAGATTCTTCGTTATGGACGGACCCGTTGTCTTCACAATCGTAAGTTCACTATATGCCAGTCCCCTTCAAGTCTGTCCTCTCATATCTAATCTCTGTCGCCAAGAATAATATGCAACAAATCATAAGAACATTAAGAACTCATTTGTTATTAACTTATGAAACGTTTTAATCAAATTTTATATTATCTGAAGATTAAGGAAATACAATACAAACACAGCTTTTGATTAGAGCTCTGAAGAGCTCTTTGTTTAACTGATAAACAATTAATCACTGAATTCCGTTATTTATATTTCACATGAGATGAGTCTTAAACAGAATTATTTTCCACAAAATTATTAAAATATTTTTAAAAAAAAAGGTTTTCTTAATGAGTTGGGCTGTTCTCAGCCGAAAAACGAAAGTACTTTCCTTTTTCTCTTCAATATATTTATCAAGTTATGAATAATTGAAAAATTTCAGAGAAAAAAATGTTATTAATTATTCAAAAAACAGAGAGAATATGTCTTTAATTATTTTGCATTCATTAATAACAAGAGTGAAAACAAAAGCTTCTTAATTATTAATGGCTTTTATATTCTTGCAACAAAACAAATTAATGAACAGTTCATTTTGTATTTCAATATTCATGGTCTCTGAGATTTTTCCGATAGATTTCCCGTTAATTAGCATTTTTTCAAAGCCTTTGTATATAATATATGACTTATATAAGGATTTTCGCCGTATTTTTATGCGAATATAAAACACTTCACCAAATGATTGGCCAAAAAACTTGATCTACAGTTCAGTAGATTTATATTCAGAGTTCAAAAATCTTTTTCGTTTTAATTCGAGCAAAAATTCAGTCGATTTGTTCCTTAAACTGAAGAAACTTTTGCCGCAAAAATGCCGACCATTTCGACAGATAGACAAATGAAAGACAATTTTATACAGATTTCGACATTAATTTAGTCGACTTTTTTCAGCCATAATATGAATCACATTTGAGATAAGCTCTCAATTAACTCAATGAGTGAATCAATTTTATTACTCATCTGATTATTCTTGGCTTTGACTCCGAGTCTGATATAAAAAACGACTTAAATTCAATTAATTTGAAATTACTTTAATTAAAACTAATCTTTCATTCACTTGTGTTTCGTTGCACAGGGCGTCCAGAGCCAGGAGAGACATTTGTTTCTCTTTAACGATATACTCTTAATCGCCAAATCCAGGTATGTATTCAATTGATTATTATTCCTGGTGTTGGCCAACGGGTGGTGCGGAGTGTGTCTGTGCGCGCTGTCAGTGGCTGTGTGTATGTATGTGTCTGTATCTAAAGCAGGTCCTAGTTGTTATTGCCCTGGTCAGCCCCGGTCCTATGCCAAGTGTTGTAATGAATAAAATTTATTAGTTTTTGTTCAGATCTAATGCCTTTGAATTCAATTTAATTTAAATCCTCAATCAATCTCTTGGTTTAAAAATCACAAATCGATTCCCGAAATATCACATTCCTTAGCCTCTAATCGAATAACAAGGAGAAGGAGATGGAGAGAGAGAGAGAGAGAGAGAGAGAGCCTGTGATGTGAAGTATTTGATTGCAATGATTCGCACATATTTTTGCTCCTCTTCTGG
>JAQGBD010001515.1:0-15395 GCA_034698165.1 Punctoribates punctum | reverse complement strand
AACAGTCCACTCTTAAGCTGTGCTCTTAATCCTGATCTCAATTACCTATTATTGAAGGCTTTTTGAGAATAGGAACCAATTCTTCACTCATTGAGTGTTTTTGAGTCAAGTCTTCAGAACTAAAGAACTGTTTTCCACTTATTTCCTGAGTTTTATATAAGTCATTGACTTTCAAAACAGAGATTATCTTCAGATCTAATCATTTGATGTCATTCTTGTTATCAATTGGTTATCAACTAATAGGACAGACGTCTGTTCCCTTCTATGCCTTTGATTTGTTTCTATTTATATCCGATTATCTCATTTCAGGCGATATCTCTTCGGAAACTATTTTTACAAGACTGGGATACCCTCCGAGAGGTGATGACATACCCGCCCGCCGCCGGTCCCTACGCTATATACGAAAGGGAACAGTTCTTCGACTCAGTTGACTATGCATTGCATCGATTCGCGAATATTTCTCAGATAAGCGTCGGTTCCTTTGGCTATCAAACGCCGAACTCTACTCTTCAGCCGATGTCTGTGTTCGAGGTGTGCGTCAAAAGCTATTCGAGGGCTGACCTGAATCCGTCCCAATATTACTATTTCATCGACAATAACATCGAAATCAATTGCATAGCGATTAACAATACGTATAAACCGGGGGCTCAGGAGTGGAACCGCTTCCGATTCAAAGAATTCATCGCAAAACACAACTTTACTCTGGATTTCGAGAGTCTTGTGTCGGTGTCAGTCGTTATACCCCTCCGAACAATATATCTGAACAGTGTTTCCATATATAAGGGACCGGAATGTTATGATTTGAACGTTAAGATTGTTTACGACAATAGTCAGCACTCGGGACAGATTCTGGTCTCTCTCTCGTCGTTAACCAAACGACAGGAGTGCGACGGAAACCTCAAAGACAATGAGGAACAGACCCATATCGAGCGACAGGTGCTGAATGTGGGGGTAATCCTGTTGTGCTGTTTGTCGGCCTTTCTATGCCTTCGGTCTATAATTCGCGGCCAGAAATTGAAGTCAAAAACAGTGTATTTCTTCCGCAAACACTTCGGGAAAGACCTGACATATGGGGAAACCTCACAATTCATCGACGGATGGATTCTTATGATTATTCTCAACGACATCCTTATAATCGTCGGTTCCATTGAGAAGATAAATATGGAGAAGAATTCACTGCACGGCGCGCACTATAACTACTGTTCCCTAATGCTAGGAGTGGGCAATCTGTTGGTCTGGTGCGGACTTCTCCGATATCTGGGATTTTTCGCGAAATACAATATTCTTATAATTACTTTAAAACACTGTTTGCCTCACGTCTTGAGATTCCTGTTATGCGCTCTCATTCTCTACAGGTTTGTCACTAAACTGATCCCTATTTTGAGTTAATCTTTGATTGTTTTGATGGTCAGTGGCTTCTGTTTCTGTGGTTGGGTAGTGTTAGGTCCCTATCATTTCAAATTCAGGACAATTTCCCGAACCTCTGAGTGTTTGGTAAGACTTGAGTTCTGTTTAAGTAATGAATTCCTAAGACTTGTGTTTGTCTTCAGTTCGCACTAATGAACGGCGACGACCTCTTCGCCACTTTCGCCATAACAAACACCAATTCGCTGTGGATTTGGTGGTTCTCTCGACTCTATTTGTATGGATTCATAATTCTCTACATTTATGTAGTGCTCAGTCTATTCATTGCCATAATTATGGACTCATATGAGACAATCAAAGACTACTATCAGAACGGCTTTCCTTTGGATGACTTACAGAAGTTTATCTCTGAATGTGAGGACACTTTGGCCTCTTATATGGAAGACATGCGACAAACGCCGACTTTTGCCCAGAATTTGATCACTTTTTGGACTAATATGAGGACATAAGAACCTGTGTTGCAAAGAACTAGCAACAAAATGCATAGACCGACAGGCCAGGGAGGGGTGGGGGTTAAATTGTCTGTAGGGGCTGATTGCCATGTTAATTTTCATGGCTTTCAAAGCACAGGCCAGTGTCGGCATATTAAAAGAGGAAAGAATCGTTTGCCCTTGCACATCTCTGAAAACAGGTTTTATTACAGAAAAATCGTTCAGAAATTCATTGACTTCACTAATAGACGTAAGGACTGGAAGACAGACAACGCCTAAAAAGACGTCGTTTTGACATTTCGTGCCTTAATTTCGTTTAATTATTAAAATTATAATTTGATTTCAAGACTAAAAGTAATACCAATCATAAAATTCAACTCTATTTGATTAATATTGTCCTCACTCAAAATGGAATCAATGTTTGGAGTCTTAACCGGTGTCTCAATGGGTGTCTTCGCGTCAACTATTGGATTGTCACAACAATCTGGACAACTTATCACGGACATTTCAGCTGCTATGGGTATGGGTACTGCTATGGGTACTTTGGGTACTGCTATGGGTACTTTGGGTACTACTATTGTATCCACTCAAATGGCAGACCGGCTCACACCGGACACTCCTACTGTTAGGCGAAGAGTTAACCGGGTAACGCATCCAAAACCTCAGTCCTCTCGATATATGCCTATCGGCCCCACAATTGAAGAGAAGACTTCCCCAAATGGCCAAACTATCAAAAAGAAAACTTTCCCGAAAGGCCGGACTATTGACGAGAAGACTCCTCCGAAAATCCCGACTATTGAAGAGAAGTCTCCCCCGAAAGGGCCGACTATCGACGAGAAGAGTCCCCCAAAAAGCCCGACTATTGAAGAGAAGATTTTCCCGAATGACCCGACTATTGAAGAGATGTCTTCTGTGTATTCAAACGATTCCTTTGTATTATCAATTGAAGAGCCGTCAGAATCAGAAGTGGTTGAAACAAGATTGGCAAAAGTGCCAGGGTGCATTGCCTGTTGCAATTGGTTTTTTAAAGGCTTACTTCTTATTGCAATCGAGATAATAATTAACAGGGTAATTAGCTACTTGTTCGATAAATAAACAGAAGAATACAAACAAGTATGTGGAAGGGGGGTCTAAGATGTCCCAGACCTGGCACCACCCCCTATACAGCACTGCCCTAGTCTTCCGAGCTTATTTCCAAAATGTTTCGCTAATATGGGCTATACCCCCTTGATCCCTTTTGCCTAAGAGGCTATTTGACCCCCTGGCCCACCCAGGGTCTTGGAACTTGCACATACCTGTTTAAAAACATTATTGTGATTAAGAATTCTTAAGAGAAATGTCTAATAATTGAAATAAATATCAAAATAAAAGTCAATTCTTGTGAAAACTGTGAAATCAATTGAAATGAGTTTTAAATAAAATTAATTCAATTGAAAAATGAGTTAAAAGTCGTCTAAAAATTAGTTTAAATGCGAATCAATTTTTGTGTCAGAAGTGGTCTCTTCTCCAGAAGTTTGGGAATTGTCTTCAGAACTAATATTACTGTCATTTAGAGAGTCAGATGTCATGATATCAGTGGAGAGGTTAGGGTTGGGGATGGCTTTTACTCGGTAGCCGTCCTTCTGTCGGATCAGTTTCCAGAAGTCGTGACCAAAGAATTAAATAAATGAATGAAAACTTTTTTTTGAATAAATTAAAGATTTTTATTAAAATATAAGAAGTTTTACAACAAATCTGAGGACAACTGAGCCCTACGTTTGTGGTATGACTTTGGCCTGGATTTGATTCGTGGCCTGACTTCGGGTCTCTTCTAATTGTTTAAGCATTTGGTGACAGTTTTGGTCCAATTGATTGATATTATCGTATAATTCGTTTAATTGGTTTTCCACCGAACGGAACGATTGGACAAACTTTTCGGTGATTTTAACGCTTTCTCTCTCAATGTTTTTCCGAAGATTCCGGCGATTGGTTAGTGTATTGTCTTTAACCAAATCCGAGACATTCTTCAGCGCTTCTAATGTTTCCTTTGAGACAAACCATTAATCAATTGATAAAAAGGCATTAAAATCAATACATTATCCAAATCTGTGTCCAAAATCTTCTTTATTTTGTTAGACAAGTGATTGGAATCAATAGCACTCATAATGAGATGAATTAGCAAGGTTAATTTCAATATAACCGATGACAACTCAAACTCGGTTTTGATTTGTTTTGGTTTTGAATTTCATATAAATTACGGCAAATAATGTGGAAAAGAATTTTGAATAATAAATTACCTTGCTTAAACCTTAAAAAACTGCTTTTTACCTTTCCCAGTATTTGAATTATTGATTCAAAAATTGCTTGGTGAAATTCCAAGTCGATTGATAATTACCAAGAGCTTAAAAAATTGAAAACTATGTCTCACTTTCTCATTGACTCAAACACTGACTCAGAGTTGAAAAAGTTTTTTATCGCTTTTTGTTTACACAAAAACCATAACAAAAAGTCCGAAACTTTTCCTCAAAATCTAATCATGTTTTCAATACCCAGGCATTAAATAAACACCTAGATCAAATGTCATCAATCACTTCTCATTTATAAACAATAATTTTCAATAACACTTCAAATAATACATTTTTATTGACTAAACAAATGGGTCTTTGGATGAATGTCTTCAGTAGTCTTGTAGTGATAATCGCCGTCATATTCACGGTTTATGTCAATTATCCGGAGCCACCCCTGAGTCCACTCCTCTATCAATGGCAGTCACAGTCGGGACAGACCTTCAAATTCAAGGGTTATAACATTTTCTACAAAGGTTTGTGTGTTTTCATCAAAATGTCGCCCATTCTTAGCCATCACTAACTGATCCACAGATGATATCACACCCGACGCGGCCAACGACCTCACAGTTGTCTGTCTGCACGGCTTTCCCACCTCCAGCTTCGACTGGTATAAGACATGGCCTGACCTCAAGCGAAACGTCCGACGGCTGATAGCACCGGACTTTCTCGGCTTCGGCTTAAGTGATAAACCGGTCAGACATCGAAACAAAGACATAAACCGATTGAATCTAATCATTAAACTCTTTGTCGACAGCGGTTCCACACGTATTCAATCAAAGAACAGTCGGATCTGATAGAAGAGCTGTTATACCAATTGAAAGTGAAAAACGTCCACATCTTAGCCCACGATTACGGCGATAGTGTCGCTCAGGAACTGATGGCCCGACAAATGTAAGAACAAAGCCATCGATAACTGAATTAATCACTAAATTGTCTTCAATTTGATCCCTGAAGTGAAGACAAACTGACGTTTAATATAAAAAGCGTTTGTCTCCTAAACGGCGGTATTTTCCCGACTCTTCATAGGCCAAGAATTATGCAAAAAGTAATTGAATCCGATTCGAGATTGTCTTCAATTAATGTCTTCACCCCTTTAGCTGTTGAGGACGTCCATAATTGGAACAGTTATGTCAAAACTGACCAATTATTATGTCTTCAAACTGTCTTTGAGTGAACTCTTTGGGCCCAACACTCAGCCGGAGATAACAGAGTTCCACGACTTCTGGAAACTGATCCGACAGAAGAACGGCTACCGAGTGATGGGCGACATCCTGTCCTACATTGACGAACGCTTCCAGAACGAGGACCGTTGGGTGGGCGCTCTCCGGACAGACCAAATACCTCTGCACCTGATCTACGGGCCATCAGATCCGGTAAACCCACCGCCGTTTGACACAACGTATATGAATATCGTTCCCAACGCCAGTATTGATGTGTTGGACAAAGACATCGGACACTACCCGCAGTTGGAGTCACCTAAACGTGTGATTCAGTTATACCTGAATTGGTTGAAACGCAACTCATTTGTCAAACAATTGGTATTCAATACTTGAGTTTCATCTGAAGACTCAATTTTTCTGACCACTGATGTCATCGACAATAAGACAACACAACTAAAGAGCTTCAAAAACAACAATTCATTGATTATTAGATCCGTTTTCTGACACCAATTGATATGTTTTGACAAAACATTCCGTTTCTAAGGAAACAGTTTTTTAGTCTTTTCTGAAGAATATCTCAAATGAAATAAATTCCGAAAAAAATATTCTTTTTTAGATATATTTTTGTAATTCTTTTCCCAATTTATTGTCCAAAATGAGTGACTTATCAACAGAACCGTCAGTTCTGAAGACAATAAAAGATTACTTCGATTTAGACATCAGTGATGTCACTAAAGATCAGAGAAATCAGTTGAAAAAGTTTTTCAACTCTTCCTCTGATTCTGTTCTGATTGTTGAACGGAATGACGACTCTTTGAATCAGATTCTGATCCAATTACAAGAGTCGGGTGAGTCGGTCGCCAATCGGTACCGAAGTGACAATACTCTGGTGTTTGTCAAATGCGGTAAAAGTGGTGACAACTCAACAAATGATGAGATAATCAACGAAACGGAGACTATCTCTCGCTTAAGACGTCTTCTGCACCGGTGTGACGGCTCGGCCTCCACTCTGTTACATGTGTTGAGCGAATTGAGGCGATCGGCGAAAACGCCACAAATTCTTGAGTCACTCAAAAGCGAACGCAAAGACCTGGTCTCTAAAGTAGAGGAATGGGCCGAGAATTTGGCCGACACTTCAGAAATTGATTCAAACGGTGATATCGTCGACAGGATCAGCGTTTTTAAGGCAAAAGAGGGTAAATTAAGGGCTGTCATCAGAGTCTGTGATCCGCTGTTTAATGATATTCCGGTCTATTCTGAGGCCAAACCGACTTTAGAACAGATCCAAAGAGAACTGAGCGACGAGTCGTTGCGTTTGTTCCGCGAGTGGTATCAGACCTCCAAAGACGTCAAACTCGAGCACAGGAAGCAGTGCATCGAAATCGACACCAGTAGTCAAGTGCCGAGAGTGACCTTTGACCCGAAACTGGTGAAAGTGGCCGCTGATACCGGCATTCTTAGGTGTTTAGGTTTTACCATCTCTTCAGACATACTGTCCATCGAAGGGGACGCCAAGAAATATGGCGGTTATGCCCGAGAGTTGCGGGAAATCGTGAACTTCTACTGCAGTGTCGCCGATCAGATCCTATTGTCTCAGCGACCGATGCTTATCGGGGCGGCCAAGAAGTTCACTGCTCTGCTCGAGTCACGGGACCGGATGTCCTGGAGTGACGACCAGAACAAACTTAACCAATGGCTCGAAGAACTCAAACGATTCGCCAAACAGTTCGGGTCAGAGAACCGATTGCTTCGTAAACACCACCAGAAAGTGCTTCTTCTGATCCGAGCCCTGTTCGAGACACCACTGGCAAAGTGGAGGCCAAACCTAAACGAAGCCAAGACTCTGGTCCAGGAGATCGACTTCAGATACGAGAACACCATTGGATGGAAACGCCATTGGGATCACCAGTTGTACAAAATATTGGAACACCATTTCAACGACACTCTCATCAGATCCGATAATCTCTTGTCGTTTGGCAGTAATAATAAGAATAGCTTTTCGTTGCGATCGGCACAGCCTTCGAGTGGGGAACAGCTGAAGGTTGAGCTGTGCTTCAGCGGCAGTGCCGTCGCTTTCAAGCCTCCAATTGAAGAGCTGAAGACCAAAATCTATGGTCGGATCAAAACGTTTCTATCAATGCCCGAACAGTTTGAAGGGTTTGTCCCCTTAAACACCAATTCTGAGCAGAGGAGTGGGAACACCGCTCAGAATAAGTCCCTATTCTATGCCATATATTTACGGAATTTCAATAACTTTCCGATTCTTTACGAAAAGGCCAACGAAATGGTCGAAGAATTGGTAAAAATAAGGGACAGTTTTGTCCAGTGGTCAGCACTCTATCATCTGATCAAATGGCAGACCACTGCTGAGGACAGTAGCGATAGTTTGGCCCAATTTCTTGGCTGCGATTCTTTGGATGACTACAAGAATAACTTAATTCTGATCAAAGGAAAGGCCCAGAAGTTCAACAAAGAGTTTGTCGATAACGAGATTGTCTGCGAAACCGGGAATTTCGTGATTAATATCCTCCCGATTAAGACATTCATCGATTGGCTGCTCATAGAAGTAGACAAACTGTTGGCCCGGAGTCTGAAGGAAAAGTGCGAACAAGAGATCAGAATAATAGAAGAAAAATGCACCGAATTATTGGACATAACCTCCAAAAGACCCGAAAATATATCGGACTTAATAAGAATCGATAATCTGATCCGTTCTGAGTTACCCACCATTCAGGCTGACCTCAGCACCCGATTCAATGATTTGGAGCTCAAGTTGTCGTTTCTGATGAAGTGGTCCTCAAAAATAGCCCCAAACCTGACCGAAGTCCGCAACAAATTCGACGAATTCGAGAGAATCACCGAAACTAAAGACTCTCTTTTGGATTCTTATAAGTAATTCAGAATCTGATCCAAAATAATCATTAAAAACCTTTTCATTATAATCAGGGAAATCCTGAAATCGAAGACCGACGCCGAGTTGGGTAACACCAGCGCCGAAATACAGACATTTGTCAATCGGTGGACATCGATGAGCAACGAAATGAAGGAATCAAAAGAAGTGATTTCTGAGCTCCGGATAGAATGCGATTCTTTGAGCCAAAGGTGCGAAGAGTTGTCACTCAGTTGTGACTACTTTTCGATACCGAAGCCAAAGTCCTTCGACTTATTTACGCCGATTGCAGAGGAAGTCCACGAAACCGATGCCAAATGGAATCTCATCCATGAGTTCGAGTCCGGAATCGGTAAATACCTGGACATGGAGTGGATTGTCAGCAGAAACAAACTGAACGCCATCGAGAGCTATATGACTAAATGGGAAGAAGACAACCCCACTATGGGCCCAATGCTGACCAACCGAATCAGGGAGTGGCGGGAACTGTTGGCTATACTCAGGCTGTGTCGGGGCGAGTGCTTCGTGAAGGCCCACTGGCAACAGTTCCTGGCAATGGTCGGCCTAACCATCGATTACGAGAAACTAAAGCTCTCAGATCTGGTCCAACAGCGAAAACAACTCCTCTTCTCGAAGGACGCCATCAAAGAACTGAACACAAAGTAATCCTAAAATTGAATTCCAATTGATTTTAATCACGATTTCTGTCAATCCATAAGAGCCTCGAATGAAATGTCAATTCGGGAGACATTCAATGAATTGGATTTATTCGCACAAAACGGGGTTTTAGTACTCTATACACACCAGACCTCCGAAGGAGTGGACATTCAGCTGATTCGCGAGTGGCGGACAATACTCAACCAGGTCTCTGAGTGTACACTAACTCTACAGACAGTGAAAAACGCGGAGTTCTTCACCAATGACTTGACTGAGAGGTCGACTCTTTGGGAGAACCGATTGTCTCAATTGGATTCGATTCTGTCTCTTCTGAACTCAGTTCAGCGCAAATGGATATCACTGGAACCGATTTACGCCAAGGATGACACCGGAATGTTCACTGACTACACGTTCGGGCCGTCGTCTCGCGATTTTCAGGACATCCTCAAAGTGGTCGCAAAAGACCCGCACGTAATGCGTTTGCTTCACATTCAAGGACTGGAATCGCGGCTCAAATCCATTAATCAGAACCTAAACCAATGCCAGAAGAAGTTACAGACGTTTATGGAGGAGTCGAGGGCCCGGTTCCCTCGTTTCTACTTCTTAGCCGATGACGACCTGCTCCTGATTCTGGCCGGAAAGGTAGCCGTCAACCAGTCCACTCTCCTGAAGAAGTTATTTAATAACACGATTTGTAAGATAAATATGGATTCGGATAACTCTGTGGTCAGTTTCGAGAGCCCAGAAGGAGAGGTGATTCCGCTCCGAAGCCCTGTCCAGATAGACTCGAGTCGGGGCGCGGCAGGTGTCGAGTCGTGGCTGAAAAACTTTGAAACCCAACTGAAGTCGACTTTGAAGGACCTGTTCTTCGAGTGTCTGTCCCAGAATGAAGTCCTCATGAGGTCCCATATGTGGGAACTGCCGTCACAGCTATTAAGTGTTGTCCAATGGGTTCTCTTCACACAGAAAACCGAAGAATCGCTCCGAAAACACAACTTATCTGATCTGAAGACCGAATACGAGAAGGACTTGTCGTCACTGACGGCACAGGAGTTGCAGTTCGAGTCCGTTCTCAGCATAAAAGTCAAGTCTCTTATCTTAGATAACATCCACTTCTTGACTGTGATCGAGGAACTAATCACTCATGAGGTGCGCGACGCTGAGGACTGGCTCTGGCAGAAGGAGCTCCGCTTTTATGCAAATAAGCGCCGGAATAATGGAGTTCTCAGCATTCATATGGGAAACGCCTCATTTGAATACAGCTTTGAGTACCTAGGGTGTTTTGGGAGTGCCAAATTAGTGCACACACCTCTCACTGATAAGTGTTACCTAACCCTCACTCAGGGTATGGAAAATACACTCAAAATTATAATTAATATTAAGTTAACTATTAATCAAAACCATAGCTATGGAGATGGGTTTGGGGGGCAATCCCTACGGCCCGGCCGGCACTGGAAAGACAGAGAGCGTTAAGGCTTTGGGACAACACTTCGGCCGACAGGTAATGGTTTTCAACTGCGATGAGGCCATCGATGTCAAGGCTATGACCAGAATACTGGTCGGACTGATAAAGTGCGGCGCCTGGGGCTGCTTTGATGAGTTCAATCGGCTCCAGTTGGATGTCCTCTCAGCCATGTCCTCACAAATACAGGCCATTCAGTGGGCCATCAAATCAAAGTCAAAAACCGTATTACTTCCCGAATATGGTATGAAATCAATTGTTTTCTCCCATTATATGAGTTATTCTTCTGTTGGACTTCAGGTGAGGTCGATATCAATAGTTTTGCCGCAATCTTCATAACCCTTAACCCAGCCGGCAAACAATATGGCGGCCGGAATAGACTTCCCGATAATCTGAAGTCGTTATTCCTGCCGATCGCGATGTCAGTGCCCGACAATGAGATAATATCCAGGGTTTTGCTCCTCTCCGAGGGCTTTGAGATCAACCGAAGCAAAGAATTGGGACAAAAGCTGACCGTTTGGTTCCATTTGGCCAAAGACTGTATGACTCATCAGAAACACTACGATTGGGGCCTCCGAGCCATCAAAACCTGTCTGGAGTCCAGCGGGAGAGCCCTCAGAACCGACGGCAACAAAGATGAGGTCAGAATCGTGACCAACACTTTACGCAAACAAATCAAATCAAAGCTCATCGAAGAGGACGACCAGAAATTTGATTCGTTGCTAATCGATGTGTTCGGAGAGAAGGCCATCCCTGAGAGCACAGGAATAGCCAATGATTTGTCTAATTGTGTGATCAAAGCCTTGGAAGACAAACAACTGATTATCGATGAGGTCTGCCATCAGTTGCCATACTTTTCAATACAACTATTAAACTATTCTTTGAAATCTCAGAAACAGATCAACAAAATCATGGAATTAGAAGAACAGTTGGAGTCGAGGCTCGGAGTGGTTATTGTTGGCCAGAGCGGGGCCGGGAAGTCGACCCTCTGGAGGACTTTGAAGGCGGCGCGGAAGCAGTTCCACAGCAATTACAATATAAATACTGTGATAATGAACCCGAAGGCTGTGCTGAGGACACAACTGTTGGGTTACGTGGATGAGGACACCCGTGAGTGGCACGACGGCCTACTCACCCAAAAGTCACGTGAGATGGCCAGAGACGAGTCGGGCGCTCACTTTTGGCTCATTTTCGACGGCGATATTGACCCGGAATGGGTCGAAGCCCTGAACTCCGTATTGGACGACAACCGAATCCTAACCCTTCCCACCGGCGAACGGATAGACTTCGACCCGAAACGGTGTAACATAATCTTCGAGACGACATCCCTGGAGTTCGCATCGCCGGCCACCATATCCCGGTTGGGCGTCGTCTGCGTCAACGGCAACAAAAGCACAGAATTATTAAAGTCTGGATTAAAACAAATTGATGTCAACTTAGCTGCGGATGAGTTGAATAGATTTGTCACTTCAGCTGATCCTAAACTATCGATATCTTTGACCCGAACCCTATTATCCCACATATGGTACGCAACGTCTGTGGAAAACGCGGACCCAATCAAAGGCATACGTCGGGTGCAGAAGAATTTGGACACTTATGAGAACAAATCGCTTCGGAAATCAGGTTTTCAATTATTTTCTATTGTCGAGCATATGCACGGGGGGGGGGTTGTCGTGGAGCATGGTTAATTAACTTTCGTGAAGGAAGGGGTGAAATTCATAATACCTCTAGAGCTCAAATTTAATGTAAAGATCCAAGTATATTGACTCCCCCTTGCACATCCCTGTCTATTATATTCTATTTTCTATTAAAATATATTGAATTTGAATAATGGGCTATAAATTTGCAAGTTGCAATTAGTGTCCTGTTCACAGTTTTTCAGGCTAATCCCTCTTCAAAGAGAGACGCCATCAATAAAATAGGTCATTACCTCGATTACAGTGAGAGGTGTCACAAATATTTGCCAATTAATAGTTTTATAGATTTGATAAATAAGTTATTAAACTCATATATTTAATATCCTGGTCTTTTTACTCTTCATATTTTTAGCCTTAATCCCAGTTTTCGTATCAAATCGGAGCAAATATTTTCACAGAAGTGCACAGAATTTTATTTTATCTATCTCATTTTATTTTTGTTTCCATAGATTTATAGAATTATAGATTTATTTTTAATTTAAATATATATTTAAATATATATCCTTTAAATTCATTGATAAGTAATTAATAAATCTCTTAATTATTTGTTATTTGCATTTCTCACGTAATATTAAGGCCAGGCATGTGCAAGGGGGAGGGGTGGGATTGTAGGGCCAGATTTACGCCTAGGGAGGGGTAAGTCTATGAGGGGGTTAACCACGAAATTTTTGAGCTTAAGGAATGGTTAAATTCTTTGACCACCTTGCTCATCTCAAATAAAGAGTGAACTCAAAAAACTG
The DNA here is from genome assembly GCA_034698165.1 of Punctoribates punctum. Lineage (NCBI taxonomy): Eukaryota > Metazoa > Arthropoda > Arachnida > Sarcoptiformes > Punctoribatidae > Punctoribates > Punctoribates punctum. The sequence goes on along the minus strand of JAQGBD010001515.1, from coordinate 2,606 downwards.
TTATCCTTTGAATTGAAGGCAATTTCGTGGAAACGCCGACTGTTCTCATGTCAAAGGAGTTGATTAAGCCGTGGGTTGAAACCGAATCCCAGGTACTATTCATCGGTAATAAAGGCGTCGGAAAGAATGCTTTGGCAGAGAATACACTCCTAAGGAGCGGACAGGCGGTCAAAATCAATTGCACGCCTGATACCAGTCCCAAACACATAGTCCAGGCATTGAAGAGCGCCTGCACTCTAATCAGCACCGGTTCCACAAAAGTGTTGAAGACCTCAACAAATGGCAAATTAGTTGTTTATCTCAAGAATTTGGAGCTCTTGGCGGCCGACAAATGGAAGACAAAGCCTGTGATCGCATTCCTTATTCAACTAATGTCTTACAACGGCTTCTATGACGACATCACCTTTGACTGGATCCAAATCAGTGCCTTCCAAGTGGTGGCCACTTGTGTCCACTTGAAATACTTGGACACACGGCTCATATCTCTGATGAATGTGGTCGACGTCCAATTGCCGCCGCTTCCGGAGTTGGCCACAATATTTTCGGCCAGATTTCCAGCTGACAGCCCATACAGTCAGCCCTTTGTTAGTGCCTTCACTAAAATCAGTCGTGAATTCGAGTCCTATATTGAAGATAACAATCGATTGGATTCGCTTCGGATCGGAATTGAAATCATTGAAGCGCTCAGTCATCACAATAGCAGTGAAGTCAGTGATTCTGTGCTCAGGTATGAGTTTTGGAGAGCCTTTCAAAGTCAAGTAATCCAGGAATCAAATCAAGAAATACTTGAGTCGGCGCTCAGCTCAGTGTTTGACTTGAAGGACAGGAGCACTGTCTTTGTCAGCACTAATGGCAGCTCAAAACTGACCGCACAGACAGTCGAACAGTTTGTGACACAAATCAGGCGAACTGTCAACTCCTGGATCAATGAAACGGAAGCACAGGACCCCTCCTTAGCCCTGATTCCTGAGTCAATATCACAGTTCGCAGAGTGTAATACATTTTTGAAGGAAAAAGAGGACCAATTAATGGCTGCCTTAGTATTAGTCGGGAACAGTGGGTCGGGCAGAAAGTTAGCCATCAGAGCCACAGCTCATGCATTCGGATACGACTCTGTGTGGGCCCCCAAACAGGCCTACAATGAAAAGCAATTGACAGCTGAGTTGAATGCACTCATCGGTAGCGAAGAATCAATTGATAAGAAAGTGTTGATAATTATCGATGAAATCCACTTTCAATTAATACCGCACTTAAGGGACAGAATATATACGATCTTAAGTGAGAATAATTGCAAATCAATGACCAGAATAGTCCTTATCCTCAATGAACTCAAGGGTATGAGTGAACTGATGTGGAGTCGTGTCTGTCATATATACCACTGCCAGAAGTGGTCTAAGGAATCGCTGATTCAATTACCGCAACTCATTATACCGAAGATTGTCAACGAAGAGGAGTTCTCGAAGCAGTTCTTCACAATATTCGAGTTGTTTTCGGGTAAATCAAAGTCCGGACGACAGGAGTCCCGAAAATATATCGCATTTATAAACATTTTCGCCAAAATTATTGAACAAAAGTTGTCTGAAATAAGCAAAAGAAGGGAACACTTGACGACAGGAGTCGCAAAACTGGAGGACGCGAGCAGTGAAGTGGAAAAACTCAGATCAGAGGCCACCCAACAGAAGGACCTGTTGGCCAACAAACGACTCGAGGCCGACGACGCCCTCAATCTGATCACGAACTCAATGCACGCTTCAGAGGACCAGAGACTGGAATTGGAGGAAATCAGAGCCAAAACAGAAAAAGAGACACAAAAACTAAAAGTTAGAAAAACTGAAATCGACGCCGAACTCAAACAGATAGAGCCCGTCCTCATGCAGGCAAAGGCCGCCGTCGGCTCTATCCGTTCCGAGTCTTTAGCGGAGATCCGATCGCTTCGGGCGCCGCCAGAAGTCATCCGCGATATATTAGAGGGCGTTCTGCGGCTGATGGGCGTCAACGACACCTCCTGGGTGTCGATGAAATCGTTTCTGTCCAGACGTGGGGTCAAAGACGAGATAATGAACTTCGAGAGTCGAAAGATTACGCCCGATATGAGAGTTAAGGTACAGTCGTCTTGTCTTATGAACAACAAATATAAATCGCCTGTTCCCTCACTGCCTGTTCCCCCCATAATATACGGTTCACGCAATTCCGAGTGCACTGACAGCTCATATAAATACACTTTTTTTTTCTCTCTCTCGAGGCCTGACTTTTGTCTGCAATTCTTCATTGGATACGATTTCTGATAAAAAATAAGCAAAAATCAGTTCACGAATAGTGAAGACTCGAAATTAAATCGCTTTCAATAAATATATGTTTGTTTCAGTAATTAATAGCCAAGGGCTTCAACAGCCAGTGCCAGAGCAAGAACAAAATCAGCATTTTATCCAACAGCCAAAGAAAAATGAGCTTATTTTTCAACAATAACCAGTTGTTGGGCTCAGTATTGATGATGTTTAGGCTCTTGGTATGCGTTTACTAAATGATTGTAGTAGAGTAACCTTAAGTTACGACAGGCCAATAGAAAGCCGTTTAAGGGAAAGGGGGATGGACTTGGGGGACGGTCG
>JAQGBD010001514.1:0-15417 GCA_034698165.1 Punctoribates punctum | reverse complement strand
ACTCTTTCTTTTGGCATAGGTTTCATTTCTGGACTCAAAAGTTCCAATGGTCTATGGCCCATTGCGGATCTCCTTTATAAATCTTTGTGATTTTCATTGAGCTTGATCGTATATTTTATAAAATTATATAGATCGCCAATAAATGACCAAGAAAACCACTACAAAGGGAAAAATATTTATTCCAAGTAATAAATTGACAGAAAGAGAACAATAAATTCAATTATATTTTTTCTTTAAACAGATTTTAAATTATTTATAATTTTAAGTGAAAATTGTTTTCATTAGAAACGGGAGAAGACATTAATGAAAATATTATTACAAAAGAAATCCATTGATTGAAACCATTGAAGCGAAATAACGGAATATTCTTATATAAACAATGCAAATCATTTGAATAGAGCTAGCTCACTGTGTAAAATAAGTTGGAACTAATAATTTACTCTTTGAAAATCATTTTTCAAAATGAATTTCATTAAAACGAATGAAAAGATTTACTTATTTTTCGGTAAAAATATGAATATATTGTTCATTAAATAACAATTAAATTAACTAATTATTCATAGTTTTGATAATAACAACATTCAAAGGGCAGAGATGTGAGTGTCCTATGAGTGAACAGCAATTGGATGGGTGTATGCAGGACACTATGCTCTTCGGCAGTGACAAGGCAATTATCCCTACTAACCAAGATGAGTTGGCCGCTCATTGCGCGTATGTAATCAAATTTGACCAAGCCAGTTTATAAATTTGATTTCCTAAATAGCCAAGTTCATAAGGGCACCTCCTGTATGAGGGACTACTCGAATGCCTGTCTAAAAGGGTTTCCACAACAGGTATCAAATATAATCATGAATAATATGGATCAACATATGGAGAAGCGGTGCACAAATCCAAAGGACTCGGCTGAGTTTATCCAAAATGTCAAATGCTTTTTGCCAAAGGAAAAGATGAGACCATTGGATATTTGTAGCGAAAAAAATATTAAATATATGGAAATCGCGACCACAATGAGCAAGGACGAACACATTCCCGCCACCTGTTGCGGATACTTCCTATTCAAACACTGCGTTCTTCAAGAAACAAAGAAACTGTGCGGCGATGGGTCTGCTCAGTATTGGGACGAAATCTTTGACGAAGTGGTCAGTTATCAATTTTAATCAAATTTTTTTATCAAGTAGAATTTTGAAAAGTAATCAAGTTGAACTATCGGTAATTAGGCCTCGGAAGCGATATCATTTGCATGCGCAGAATTCGATTCGAAATCACAATGTGACAAGCTACTTAAACCTGAACACTGGGCCCAATTTCAACAGATTGACCAAGCAACTGACCCTGCTCTATGGGCTCACAATTATAAGTCGCCGATCAAATTCATTATGGATATGATACAGAAATTCCATTTGGATAGCAGACGATAATCCGGATAATCCACCGAATAGTCTAAAAACGATTTTTCCAAAGAGTTGTTGAATTCGCTGAAAATTATATATTTTTTGTTAATTAAAAATTCTTAAAAAAACTTTTATTTATCAATAAAACTGAAGCATTAATACAAAGAGTAATCATTTAATATTAGGCAAACTTTTGATAACCGAGAACAAAGGCCAAGATAAAGATTTTTATGGAATTTTTTCAAATTAAATTCAAGAATAATATGCCCAATCACAATTAAACTATGATAATTTTTCATCAGAAAAATAATTAACCTAAGAGGCGTCATTAAGTTTAGCATTGAAAATGCATTGGAAGGTATGTCATCAAACAAACCTAGAGGCCTATTTTTTACCCAAGGTAAACTATTCGAATATTTTTATAATAAAGTGATAGATGAAATGTGCTAGCTGAATTTACAAAAGAAATTTACCAAGTTCCTCTGAAGTCAGAAAATCCATAGGCAAATTTAAAAGTAGAAATTTATCATAATGATGATCTTTCCAAGAACAAATACTTGAAAAAATATTTAATTTTGGAGCTTGATCATGGATGCTTCATTAATTAATTCGGCATCTTTTAGCCCTTCATTTTTCATAATTTTTCATTGAAATTATTTTTATCTGGATGTTGTCTAGGTTCATTATTCGAGAGTGCCTCATTTCGGAATTGAACGAAATTTTTAGGTAAACTTATCTTAGACCAAGATTATTTCTTAGAATTTACTTATTTCACTGTATCGAAAACCAGATTATATGAGCAATTCAAAAATATATAAATTATAAATCTCAATTCATCAGGGTTATATTAATGATCATGCAATCAGTACCTCCCACAGCCTTCTGCCACCTTGGAACATTTTTAATTTAGTCTAAAATCAATCAAAATTAAACATTAAAATTAGCCATGGTAATTTAGATAGGATATAGCTATAAAATAAAAACATCGAAATTTTCGGCTTATAATGATATTTGTTGGGAATTTTTATCTTGATATTTGATATATGATTTGACAGTTTCTCAAGAACAAAATATGAGGGCAAAATCTAGGGGTGACCTTTTTTGAAAACCTCGTTGAAAATTAATGACATTATATAATGATTTGAAATTTTCAGTGATGTGACCAAGTATATTGAACCTTAATATTTCATTATCAGAAAATTTTTAGAAAATTTCTATCTAGCTGTTTCTCGGTATATAAAAGGTTTGCTAATATATTTTTACTATTTTAGGTTAAAACTCAAAATTTTTTCCTTTACTCCACACCAAACAAAAAAAATAGGGGGTTTGGGTTTTGGGCTATACCCCCCTTGCGATCAATGATTTTAAATGACAATGATGATACCCATTCGAGCAATTCAGACCTTGAAAGAATTCATTTAAAAAAAGTTTCGAAATATGAACTTGGTCAGTGCATTTGCACTGAAAAATAATTAATTTATTGATGAAAATTATTCACTAATTGAAAATCAAGTCATTTATAATCAATTAATCATTTCTATAGAAATCAACGAAACAATGTCTCAAATTATAACTTTGGGACAAAAATCGTTGATTTATTTGAATGGAATATAAAATAAGTAAATAAATCATGAGTTATAAAAGATGAGAGTGTCTTGCTAATTAATTGAGTCACACCAAATTGAATCTTGATTGTATTTCAAATTTATCGGAGTCAGTGATGTGTGGAATCGAAATTTTAGTCGAAAATCTATATATAAATAAAATATTAAACAATAATTTCCCAAATATATTCTTTTAACAGTTTCATGACATCTCGTTTATTGAACAAGATGCATTTGAAACTATTTTTATTAGCATGTAAGTATTATCATGATATTATGATAATAAAATAACAGGAATTTTAATAGAAAAGTTTGAAATTATGTTTCAGTTGTGATAATCGCTTCCTTCAGAGGCTATGATTTCGGGTGTACTGAGACGGAGGATGACCTCGAAGGCCATTTCCTAGAAACCATGTTTTTCGGGAGCGAGAAGGCAATTGTCCCTGCTAATGATGGCGAAATGGCAAACCATTGCAGGTAAATTTAATTTGTATTTATGCTTGATCACTTAATAATCAAATATCAATTTTACTGATAGTGTTGTCCGCCACGGTATTGATGGTATTAAAGGATACGCCGATACCTGTTTGAATGGCTTTCCAAAGGAGGTGCTCACCATTCTGATGAACAGCATGAAGAGCCATATGGAGAAGCGATGCGACAATCCAAAGGACAAGGCGGATTTCATACAATTTGTCGGTTGCCTTCTGCCCAAAGACCAAAAGATGGTGGCTCTCAATATCTGCAGTGAGAAGCACACGAAAATGATCCAGCTAGCCGTGGGTATGGGTGAAGATTCGCACGTGCACGGGGCCTGCTGTGCCTATTACTTCTTCAAACACTGTGTGTTGGATGAGATTCAAAAAATATGTGGCGACGGACACAAACAGTTCTGGGATGAGATTTTTGATGATGTGGTAAGAATACCTTGCTTATTTTATAAGATGAAAAAGAATTGCTTTAAAATTAACCATGATGATTCATTTTAGGCAACGGAAGTGGTGGCCTTTGCCTGTGCCGGCTATGATTCAAGGGAAAAATGTCAGAAAGATTTTAACCCCGACTTATTGGCACAGTTAACTGCTGTGGATACAGCCACCGATCCTGCCGTCTGGCACCATGATCATAAAACTCCCATGGCCTTTGTTTTGGAAATGATAAAGAAGTACTACTGAATGACTCGGACAATGACCTTGCTCAACACATTGGACTGACCCATAAAACTATTAAATATTTATAACAAAATTTAAACAAAATATTGAAAATTTCTATTCATATAAATTGAGTACAATTTTTGTTTAAGAAAACATTTATATATTTCGTTGAATTATTGTAATTACCTTGTTAATAAATTAATTGAAGCATTGATATATCATGATAGCTTAACTCGAGGGTTCTGGAAAACTTCATCAAATAATTGCATCTAGTAAAATGAGAAAGAGTAAGCACAGTTTTTGATTCAATTTTTCTAATCATTAATAAAATTAAATTTATTATAAATATATTTTTTATTGTAATATAAATGCTTTTCTGTTGAATTTAAGACCAATAAGAGTGAAATTCTGGTCAAATATAGTTAAGTAACCATAGTTTAAATCGGGGTTAAACTTGATACTTCATTTGATACGCTGACACAGTTTATAATTGGTGTTCGCGTAGTTCAATGAAGACTAAATAATGAATTCCTCATTCTCCATGATCATATTGGAAGAAAACCATCAAAATTTAACAAATAAAATAATAATTTTAACTGTGCCTTGCTTATTCCTGGAAGGAAACTGTAGTCTACTTTGAAACTCAATGGATGTCTCTCTTCCTCGAACATCAAATAAGCGGATGTACTGTCATTTGGTTGCTTTGAAAAACTTGAGGTGCCGTTGATGAATGTGCTTGCTACATTCCGATAGCTGTGAGGCCAAATTTGTGCAGGAATGTTATAGGTTGATATTCACCAATTTCTGGCTCTGTAATCAACAAAATTAATTTACACATTTTTAAATGTTTAACAAACTTAATACTCTAGCTAATTCGTTATATACCTGAGCTAGGTAGGTAGAGTTTCAATGAACTACTCCATTCAATTAAAGGGCTTTTATCTATATTACATTAATTAACCAATTTTATAATAATAACCAATTTTTGCTGAATTCTTCCAGAAGTGAGCTGGACCATTTTCGTGTACCGAATATACTAAACACAGAATATTTGATTGCAGCCCAAACATAGTTTGAATCATCTTGATTGCTTAAAATCAGTTCTTGAAGTAGTTAATTGTGTCTGAGAAATATCTTTCTGAGAATATTCACCCTGCTAAAATAGAATATAGACAGGTTATGACATAGGGTTTGGACAGCAATTGTTGACAGAGAAATGGTAATTAAATTCATTAATTCTAATAGAATCAGACGAAGTTTTTTATGATCTTGGAAAAACATATAGTCGACATTGAAAAATCGTATTCGACTAAAATTTGGGTTTTGTTGAAAGTCTTTTGTTTGCCTCGATGATTTCGGTAATTCTAGCTAATTTAACTAGCAATTAAAAATATCTAACACTCATAATTAGCTTGACAATTTTATCATCAAATCTGTTGCCTCTAAAATTTCAATACAATTCTTAGAAAAGAAATAAATAAAAAACAATTCTATTTAGAAATCATCACTGATTTCAGTAATAAATCAATTAATCATTTTTGACAGAAAATCAATTATCAATCATTTATTTCGACGCTTTAATCAACGGTTTATTTGCAAGAATCTAATTCATGTTATTTTCAACGAATCGTTTCAAAACAGAAAAGTTTTCTATTCATTCAAATTAAGAAATTGTTTGAAAATTATTGCAAATATTTTATGATTTTTTTTTATTAATAAATACAATTAAGCAAGTTAATTCAAAGTTCAATTAAGAGCCATTATCAGAATCAGTGATGCAAATGATTTTATTCTCCATCGTATATATAAAAGGTTATCTTTTTCTAGTTTTCGTCGAATTTTACCTAGAGTCACCAAGATGAGGAGAAAGCTCTATTTGATTTTATGTATTGATTCATGATAATTTTTTTTATAGTTATTCTAATGAGTATAATCTATTACAGTTTTAACTATTTCCACGATCAAAGACTACGCCAATGGCTGCTCACAATCGCCGGACGATTTGGAGAACCACTTCATGAAAACTGGATTTTTTGGGAGCGAAAAGGCGATTGTCCCTGCTAACGACGCTGAGATGAAACAGCACTGCGAGTAATTCAATTTTCATATTTTCAAGATTAACAGAAACTCTAACAAGATACAATTTTCAGTCAAATTCACGAGGGATTGGATGGCATCAAAGGCTGGGTGGAAAGTTGTACCGAAGGCTTTCCTCACGAAGCCATGAAAATCCTAATGAAAAGTATGAAAGAGCATATGGAGAAGAGATGTGATAACCCTAAAGACAAGGCTGAGTTCATTCAATATGTGGGCTGTCTTTTGCCCAAAGATGAGAAGATGGCTCCTCTCGCCATTTGCGCCGCAAAACACGTAAAAATGATAGGTCTGGCCGTCGATATGGGAGAAAAGGGTCACATCCACGGAGCATGCTGCTCTTATTTCTTCTTCAAACACTGTGTCCTCGACCAGATTCAGCACATATGCAGTGATGGACACCGACAGTTTTGGGACGAAATTTTTGATGATGTGGTGCGTACTTTCAAAATATAATTTAAATTGTTCTCAATAATTGGTGAGTAAATTAACCATGTTCAATTTTAGGCCGCAGAAGCGGTGACTTTCGCCTGCGAGGGATACGACTCAAAGGAAAAGTGTGCCAACAATTTCAGCCCCGAATACTTCAAACAATTGGAAGCCATCGACACCGCAACCGATCCCTCGGTTTGGGCGACTCCTCACAAAACGCCAGTCGTTTATGTATTGGAAATGATTAACAAATATCACAAAAAGCAATAAATCGAAAAGGACCTGGACATATCTGGACATACATGGACATTTGCAATTAAAATCTATAAAATTGTAATTCTTTTTTAAAAAAATTGTACTTGACCAAGTAAACTTTTCTATATTTTTATGTTTTTATAAAAGTTCTAATAAATTTCAACTGAGCATGTCAAAAATACTAAAATTATTGTGTTTGTTATTCGACTTTTATTGGTTTATTTATAATGTCCAGGTCAGCTTATTCTGGAGGCTTTATTTAAAATATGGCCCAGCATCTAATTCCCTCAACTTGGACATATTGACCAAGATTGAGTAATATTCTTGGTCAATTGAAGGTTTGATTTTAATTAAAATAAACACAAAAATGGATTTTAATTTTGAATTTTAATTTTTATTGATATTTAGTTATAAACAATGAATTCAACGGACAATTGGTTTCCAAATGTTGAGCACTAGAGGCGGGTCGACATGTGATGCGAAACTAATGGTCAGCACTACCCTCCAAAAGGCTGGTAGTAGTCGTTTGGCCATTTGGTTGATCTAAGTCTCTTATCTTGAGCTCATTGATGGCCTCTTTGACCAGTCTGTCCAACTCTGGGGGCAAATCTTCGTCGTCTTCTTCGTCGTCGTCAGCGTCTCTCTCATCGTCGGGAACAGTGCCGTCATCTTCTTCTAACTCGTCGGGAGTGGTTAATTCATCCCTATTGGAAGCGGTGGTATTACTACTGCTATTGCTCTCCAAACTGGAGGTCTTGACGATCGGTATTTTCTCTTTGCGAACACTTCTCAACTGATTCTCCAATTCTTCGAGTCTTTTGCCTAACATTTTGTTTGTTTTCTTTGCGTGCGATAGACTTATACTCTTGTCTTGAAGTCCTGTTCAAAGTTTGTTTCAAATATCAGTTCTTTTATTTGTTTTTAAAAATTAATTAAATTTTAAAATCTGTAGCTAACAATTTAGCAGAAATGACCAAGGTTGTGTTAGAAGCCAGGCTTTTATTTATCAATAGTTAACGACTGAGTTTCGAAATACTTTATTCGATAAAATATAATATTTATTTTGTTTCGATTTTGGATGTGTTACACCCTTTGACTACCTTGGTCATGCCTAATTTTAGAATCGATTAGGAAACTAACCAAACATATTCTCAAAAATGAATGAACTTATGCTTAACCCGTCTATAGTTTGGTTTAAGTTTGTATTTATTCTCCAAATAATTGACATAAATAGAGTCCGTTCTTATCTCTGGATATTCACAGAAGAGTTTGTTTTTGGCTTAAATTCAAATAAAAGAAAAGACATTCAAAGGATAGTTACCATCGAAGAGAGCGATCACCAGATTTCGTAATTGAGATAAATTATTGGCCGTCACTTCCATGTTGTTTAACGCATCCGTTGCTAAGGAAAGCCATAAAAATGACCACAAATTCAGTTAATTCGGTTTCTATTACATGAGTTTCAACTTAAAGCATATATTTTTTTGATTTATTAAAATAACTTTCAATAAAAGAAAGCAATTCCTTCAAAATAACATTGGAATAGGTATTGATAATATTATCTAGCTAAGTGTAATTTTTGCAAAATTGACTGGATAGCTTTCTTTAGTTTCGAATTTCAGGCTTCTTTAGACTAATATAAAGGAAGTAATTTGGTAACTCACCTAATAATTCTTCTATTTGCCTTGCTGAAATGACATTTCCAGAAGGCAATTGGGTGCCCGCAATCGAGCTCTTAATGGAAAGGATACCCTTGGTCGAATCGTAGCGTTTCTTCTCTAAAATCTCCTTATATTTGGTTAAACGCAATGAAATTAATTTCTTTTCCTCTTCGAAAGACTTAATCTTTTCCTTAAGAAAACGGTTTTCCATAAAAAGGGAGTCGATGTCAACGATGCGGTTGTCCTCAGATGTGGTCTCATTGGAGTCGCCATAACTACTTCTCATTAAATTATTGAGTTTTTCATTAAGTCGATCCACTTTTAACTTATATGAGTCACGCGATAGAATCAGTTCTTCCTTTTCGTCCAAAACTGACTGCAAATCCCTCTCCAATAGAATCACTTTATTCTTATAGAACTCCAATTCAGAGATTATATTAATGTCGATATTCCTGTCCCTCGACTCATAAGCCGCTGAATCGATGTGTTGAGACATTGTCCGCATTTGACCACGTACTATTTTCAGGTCACCTACGAGAGTCAACCTTGTTTAATTTTTAAACTTCACTTTAAATACTGTAAAACTCTATTAAGAAATATAATTGATTTAGCATGCCCACTAAACTGTACTAAGTTTCTTGGATAAAACTAAAGCCGCGAATTTTTGTAAGATTTTTCAACTTGATCATTTTAACCGACTGAATGAATATTTTTCAAACATTTCATATAAAAATTACCTATTTGAATTTGGCAGATGTTATAATCGCTAAATTCTGTTTACTATCTTGGACATTATCTAACATCAAATTCAAAACAAAATATCGTTGACTACTAATTATGTTAAAATGTTGTAATTGAATTCACTTCTCATTAAGGCATTATAATTAGTTTATCATGCACAATTATTCTAATTAACTGATAGATTCGTGTTTCGTATGGAATTAATTATGTTTAAATTATTAATTTAATAAAAGTGCCATAATTTATCCAGATTATTATTATTATCACAGCGAACAGAATTCTAATTTGCATTCCAATATATTTAAAAAGGATCAGGTAAATCACTAAACACTGAGTTTGCTGGTTAAATTTTAGTTACACTAATTTGTAGTGATACTAATAATTTAGTATTATCATGCTAAATGGATCATGCTCTTGGTAGTTGTCTTTGTCTCTAATTCTATAAACTTTTTATCTGATTGTTTTATGATTGAGAACTGAACCTAAAATTAAGATAAAAAGTCATCTAGGTGATTCACCACTTCGGATAATAACCACTATATTCAGGTTTATTAACATTTATGGCAAATATTCATAACTTGTTGTGAATGAGGGCCTCAAACACAATGAGTTTATCGCTCGGAATATATTCTGAGTTCATATTCCAAATGATTTCATTTTTGGTTTTTATGTGAAAGCGTTCACTCATTTTCTAGGCAAAAATGTACAATCGAGCAAGCTTAATTTCATTAGTGTTTGTTGTGGTCATAATCACCTTACTGTCTCATCAAACGAACAGCAAATCAACAGACAATGGGAACAATCATAAGGGAAACGCCATTGAGAAGAGCCAACAGAGATCTGTTATATTCTTAGGACAGAACACAAGAAGTGATGAAATCGTTTGGCTTTTGAATCAATTAATTGATATTCTCAACGAAATGGTCAGCGGATTGGAAATGGATCCGAGTCTTCTACACAACCAAAACTTCAGACAGATATTGGCGCATATGATCAGAAGGATAGACCATATTCTGGAACATTTTGAAAATATGAGGCAATTGCCTAGGGAGATTAAGTCAGCCCTTCACAGACTGGACTGCGTTCGCATTAGATTAAGTAATTATATCGGGTCTAAGACTGGCCAACAACAGGACGACAGTATCTGCTATGAGAACGGAATGATGACCTCGACTAAAAAGCCCCATAAAGAGGGCGGAGGCGATCAGAATCAGATGATGGTTATTATCTCTCAAATTGTTTACATTCTTGTACAGATTGTCAATAGAATGGGACCGACCGATAACTCAGGCTCTAAGCACAAGAGCACAACTATGTCTGGATCTAAGACCACTGGAATGGATGACCCTGATAACATGGGCGACACTACTCCTTTTAATTGGGATGATATGGTTAATCAATATTCGAGTACTTCGGGACCGCTGACCAATACTCCCGATTGGAATCAACTAATCTCACAGATTATGGACCAAATGGGGTCAACCATTCCCGGTGTTGATATGGGGGTTACACCTGATCCGAGTGCGACCACTACTGTTGATTGGGGAGAACTTATTTCTGCAGTGGTTGCCGAAATTGAGAAGCAATACGGCACAACACCAGCAGGAATGGGACAGCCTAACTCTGGTGGTGATCCCGGTCAAGGCAATGGCAACTGGGATGATATGGTAACACCATGGGAGTGGAATCAATCTAGCTCAAACAATGATATGGTTACGCCATGGGATTGGGATCAATCAGGCTCAAACAAAAATACGGCATCGACTGAACCAATGGACTGGTATCCCTGGCCAAATATGGTCACAACACAGAGCTCTGCAAATTCGGGTAAGACTACTGTCGTTGACATCCAGTCCTGTATCGACTCAATTATGCAAATCGTAACCGATATTACAAATCAATTGCCAGACAATAGAGGAACGACTACAACAACGACCCCATCCCCTGACTCAACACAAGATCTCTCGGAGATTATGGCCGGCATTTTGGGACAATTTGGCTAAAAATTGATAAATAATTTATTTGACTATTTATTTGATGAAATAATAATTAATAAATTCAATTCATGAAAATTGAACAGGGTTCCAATATATGGGTTATCTTTTATGCTGTGCTCTCTATTAGTAAATTAGTATTTCAGTCGATTCTATGGCAGTAAAAGCCATTGAAAGAGAAAATAATTGTCGGAAACATTTAATTCTTTGTTATCTGACTTATGAGACATTAAATACTCATAAGTCGTATAAAAAAATATTAATCAGTAATGGATTTAATCATTAGTTAGTGAGTTAATGATAGGACTGAGTCATACCCTCCGCGTCCTCCAACTTCATTCTCAAGTCGTCTATTTCTCTGATCAGATGCTTATTCTGTTCCTTCAGAGTGATGAGGAGCTGCGCCAACGGCTCGTTCTGACCGGAACTGCTGCGCGGTATGTCATACTCGTAGTCATAGACGGCAGACAGTGTCGGCCCTAAGCCCTCCATTTTTCTTTTTATTTGGCCATACCTCTCCCTCAGCTGTTCGCCCATAAGCTTGAACTGATCCCTTTGAGCCTTGCATTCCAGTAATTCTTGTGATAATATAATCAGAGCACATGACTTGCTGTCCAACTTATCCCGAAGTAATGATATCTGTAGTGAAGGCACAGAATAAGTACATTAATCATGTATTCAATGGAAACGAATCTAAAATTCAATGATTTGTCTTAAGAATTAATCACATAATCTATTGTTGAATTTGTCATAATTTTTTTTTGACAACTTAAAAGGAATTTCGAATCATTTTTTTTAACTAGAGCATTTTGTTTCTAATCTTTCTTTATGTGAAAAAGAGTTTGAGTTTTAATCTCGTTTTCGGATCTGAATTAGAGTTGTCTCGTCTTTAAGATTATTTTCTTCACTCAATTATGTCTCTAATGCTTAGGAAGAGTTGAATCTGATTTGTCTGAAAGTCTTTGGGAACCACTTCTTTATGGCTCCAAATTAAGTGCTTTGAATGATCTCAGAATAGTATCAAAATATTGATTTCCTTCCGCACAGAATTTGGAGCACTTTTCTTGAGAGACTTCGATAAAAAATTTAATCATTTTTTTAAAACTGTACTTATATTCTGAAAAAAAATAATAAGTATGATCATTTTAATTCACTCTAATTTTGGCCAATAACTCTGAGATTATTTTTAAACTTGGTAATTTGAATTAGTTAAAATCATTTTCTTATTTGATCTATCACAAAGCAATGGATTTGATAATAAAAATATTAAATTTGATTACCCGACAAATTTTCATATAATTGGCGGAATTGTAAAATTAAGATCTTGATATTTTTCATAAAATATTTTTGATTGTCATATCTAGTGCTAATCTAGCACATAGACAAATAAAGTAATCTATCTAGCAAGTTTATTATGAAGTTTTTCACAGTTAAAAATGTTAGATAATCTTGCGATTGGTTTTGGGCATAAATACACATATAAAGAGAGTGTAAACATTAAATACAACAAATTAGAAATGATCATGCAAACGACAAATTATTCAAGTGGTCTAATTTGTCTAATTCTACATATTTTAACTTGTTTGTTAATTTTTTATAAGTCAATAAATCAAAACAAGGAGTGTTATAAACTAGTCTTTTATATTTCAAATATTTATCAAATGATAACATAAATAATTAATAAGCAAATAGAAGCATGGTAAAAATGACTCACCTCGTTCAGTGCAGTTTCGAATTGAGAATTAGAAACCGATTTGTTTTTATCACTCATTCTATTTGTTTCTTCGATTTATTTGAATATTTATTTGATTATTATTTTTATTAATATTTATTATTCCATTGATTTGTATATATTTGATGAGAAAATCAATAGAATCGACAATAAATAGAAAACAAAAGAAATCTTATTTTTCAACAGAATTCATAGATATCCGGGAAATATACAACTGATAAAATTTGAACATGGTTATCTTATTAATATTTGAAGGCAATAAAGATAGTAAACTCGTAGTTATTTCGATGAATTAAGAGATAAATAAATTTGAATTCAAAAAATTCATTAAACAAAATATTATTCATATATTTTTAGGAGAAATATAAATATATTTGAATTGTTGTGGATTTGATTCCTGTGTTTCTGTTTTGTTCGCAGGTTTTCCTCTGCCTGTGCGACACACCATTGACTGGTTGTCTCGTTTACAATCTGTTAGAGCACTGGTAGCGATGGATATGTTTTTATTGTGTAATATTCAGAGCACACACTCACCGCTCACTCTATTTAATAGACGTGTTCTGAGCGCTAATAAATCAATAATAAGGTCGGACTCAAACACATTTCCATTGAGTTGTACGCATCCTCTCAATTGATCAAGCCAATTTTGCGCCATACTTTGAATTTTCCCTTTCATTTGATCAAGTAAATGTTGCTAGCTAAACCTTCTGTTGGATATTAAGCTAGAAATAATCATTTTATCCTATAAATTGAAACTCAACAGAAGGGTATATAAATAATTCACCATGATTCATGAATTATCAATTTGATATACAAGTCTATGAAATAAGAAATCTTTTGAATCCTTTCTTTAGTAGATTGATATTTTCGTATATAAATTAACCTTGTCTAAATGGTCATCGATAACCAAATTTATTTCTTCGAGGAAAGAATCAAATGATATGCATCGAGTAAATGAAATAGATAATTTAAGTAATATATTAATTTTGAAGTAATTTTTACAGAAGAGAGTCAAACAAATAGAAGCTATTTTTCATACATAAATACTCTTGAATATTATTGACTGAATTATTAGCAAGAACCGTTTTATAACAGAATTATCTGTAACTTTAAGAATAATAAAATACTTATAAAAAGTAAAGATTTTATATTTTAATATTTGTATTAACAATAAGAGCATGCTAATTTTAGTGAATTGCTTACTCATCTCAATTAAATTAGTGACGTCTGTAAAAAGTGTGGATTATTTTTAATTAGTAATTACTTACCCACTTAAGTAAGGTATTAATTTTCTTCCAAGTTTGTTATTATTTCCTTTAACCCATTTGTTGTTTAACTTTTATCTATTAATAAGTAGACATCGAATGGAATTTGATATTTGTTTTAGTGATAAAATGTCTTCGATTAGTCTTATATCTCGATTAATGGAAACAGACTTCAATTGATTAGTAATTTATAAAAATCTTTGTTTTTGTTTTTTTTCAATGAATTTTGATTTATTCGTTTTGAGATTTGGTTTCACATTCAGAATGGAATATTTTGAACTCACCATTGATTTCTGGCTTTTAATTATGCTCTTGGTCATTATTGCATTCTTTTTAATCCTCGCCAATTTCCAATTAACAGTTCCAGTGCTTATTGATCTCGGACTAAAAGCACTGAGGAATTTACCAAGAGATTTAAGGTACGTTAAGTTTCAAATTTGATTGGAAAATAATTATGCTTGGTAATTGTTCTTGTTTAAATCTAACTTATAAGTTGAAATTTCTCGAAAACTTTACTTTAAGTAAAATTCAAGCAAGATTCATTTTCAATTTAATCACCATTAATTGGAATTTTGATTTGTTTGAGATAGAGCCGGGATCAATTTCCTTCGATTGACATTTTTCATTCAAAAGTGCAAATATTACGACCAGTCTGTGGATCAGCTCTTCTTGAAAACAGTTGAAGAGAACGGCGATAAAGTAGCCATTTATTACAAAGATGAAACATGGTCATTTCGCAGACTTCACCAATACTCAAACCAAGTGGCAAATTGTTTTACTGATTTAGGTTTTGGAAGGAAAGACCAAGTTGCCTTTATGATGTCCAACAGACCAGAACACACAGCCATATGGTTGGGCCTGGCTAAAATCGGTGTTAAGCCTGGTCTTATCAATACGAATGTCAAAAATGACTCTCTATTGCATTGTATCAAGGCCATTAATAGCAAAGCTATTATTTTCGAAAACAAATACTGTGAAGGTAAGGATCTCTCTCTCTCTCTCAAAATTTTGAGTTTGAAAATACACTCAAACCCCTCTATTTTCCTATTCCCTATTTTCCAAACCTCCTTATTTTCCCCAGAATAGTCGGACCC
>JAQGBD010001513.1:0-15425 GCA_034698165.1 Punctoribates punctum | reverse complement strand
TTACACATATAGTTGTATAACAAAAAAGTTAAGAATCTTTTTGTTACTTAAATTAATAAAAATCCTGAATTATTTATGAAATCTACTGTTATATCAAAATTTGATTAAAATTTTAAAGATTGCATAATTGGATAATTCGTGCGATTACCATGTTAATCATTGAGATAGGCGTTTAAGTTTGTATCTAGAACAAAGAATTGATGAACAATTCATAACATAATTCATATTTTAATTTATGTTTTAATATCTGTTTTTAAACTAATTGTTCACAAAGTATGTGATATTTTTAGACTCATTTTAAGCGCAAATTTTTAAAATACTTACATTAGTTGTCTATAAGAGGAATAAATTCCTAATAATTATCCAGCAATTCGTCAATTGGTTAGTGAATCATACGTAATGACAATTGTGTCTAGATAAAATAATTGCACCTCGAAATTCATTTAAGTTATCGTAAATTTTACCTTGAACACCGTAGATAAAGATGACCTAGTAATTATACAATATATTCTACAGAATCTATAGCATGGTAATAATTAACGAGGTAGATCAATTTGTTCGAATGAGTTTATTCTCTCTTAAACATAATTCTTATATAAAATAAACGAATGCTAGGTAAAAGCAATTACCTTAACCATTTAATCTATAGTTATCGTCGACGATAACTTATCATTACTGAAAAGTAAATGTTTTATTAAAATAATCACCTAGCAAAACAAAAAAATAATTTCTCCAATATTTGGTTGACTTGAGACTCAAATATGGCTAATATTGTGGTTATTATATATATTTAATATACATTTAATCACTTTATATATATATAATTAAAAATGAATTAATACTCGATTTCTGTTCTCTTACTCGAAATCTATTCAATACATTAAACTAATACTAAATTAATATCAAAATTAAGTGCCGTTAAAATTGATAGCAATTAGCGTTGATTTGTGTGCGAATTGTTGACGAATACATGTTTTTGTGTCTCCTTTAGAGGCCATTCATCGAAGACATAATACTATCGGTGACCGGAACCGCAGTTTAGGCACAGATCGAGCCGTGACGGGACACCGGGAGAGCAGAAACTGTTCGGAAATTGAAGCAAGCAAAAGTTAGAATTAAAGATTACCACAAATTCTATTAATTTTTGAATGATATGCAAGGTAGGGCTTATATTCTGGGTTAAAATTTAGTACTTACAAAGTCCTAATCCTTGGCAGAAAAGGAGGAGATTATACGCGAAGTGTTCGGGCGCGTCCTGAAACACATCCCCGCAGTCATCAATCTTGACTCTTGTGGTCAGTTTGGGGTCCATCGCGGCCTGCATTTGGTCCATATGGTGTGAATGGGAGCTCCGGGACCCGGAAGTCAACATTGTGTCCACTTTCATCTTCTCCTTCAGCTGTGATGTCAGTTCTGTTCGGCTATTAAATCATTTAAAGCAATAAAACCCTTATTTTCGACAAATATTTCAATTCTTACGCCAAATAGGATTCGACATAAAGTCGCAAATTCTTGGGATTCATACGACTGTGCAGTTTCTTGATGTAGTCCTGAATGACTTTATCCCTTTCGTGGCTGTTCTCCATTTGCTATTCATGAGAACATTTGTCAAAAACTGGATAATCAATGGATCAATGGATGTAAGCATGAGTTCAAACCTCCAAAGCCTTTGAAAATTTGTTAATTAAAGCGAATGAAAATGTGTTTCGACGACATTTAGACGACATTTACACCAAAAACAACCGAAAACACAATTTAATGATTTCATGCAAAGAACCAAATTTTTAATCATTTTTTGTTATTCAATAAACATGCAAAAAGTTCAGTGATTTGTATACCGTTCCGAACTTATGGAACACCAGGTATTGTTCAGCAGTGGAATTCATGCCAAGAGTATTCAACTTCCAGGTCATCATCTGATCGATGAAAGAAACCAATCAATACTCAATAGCCTTGGAAATTGAGATTACCTTGTCGTGAAAGTATTGCATAACACTCTCGACACTACACGTGCAGTGGATTAATATGTTTCCCAACACTCTCTCCGGAAAAGACATCTGAAAATTGAGAAGAGAATAAATATCTCCAAAACAATTGACCAAGATCATAATATACCGCGAAGCGGACGATTATATTAGCACCGGCACCCTCTCCCAGAGTGACGCAATATTTGATGCTGATCAATTAATCAAGAAACAATAAATTCAAGCAAAAAATAAAGTTACCTACTTGAAATAATTGAGAACATTAACCAAATCGTGTGCGATGTCATCCATCGACGGAAAGGTATAGGAATCGGGCAGATCTGGTGCATCGAATTCTTGTCCAGGGATCTCAACGTGAATCCAGACGGACCTGGCTTTCAATTTGGCCATACACGGGTGTTCCACAAGCTTATGGTACTCGGTGTCTGTTTTTCAGTTACCAAGAACAATTTGTTACTTATTCAATCTGATTTTGAGAATCAATTTGCAGTTCTGTTATCATTGAGAGCAAGGAGACTAGTCATGAACAAAGCAAGATTAAATATAAAGGGCGGATAATTTATCATTTTGTTATCTCCCATCTCAATAGAAACGCACTATTGCGTGAGTTGTGCTTGCTCATTCAATAGAAGCTTAAGTGGTGCAGAAATAATCTCAATTTTGTTATAAAAGTTTGAAAATAAAGTAAAAGACTTTTCGGATATTAAATGATTGTATTCTAAGACATATTTAACTTACGATTGTTTCCCAAATCGTGGACAGTCATAATTACTGGAGTGGTGAGGGTTATGCCCGCGATATTACCCTGCACAAACACATTTAGGACACCAGATTTCTCTGTCTTTATCTCATATCTCTGTTGAATAAAAGTTTTAATTCATTCAATCATTAAAATTCTGTTAACAATAAAAACATTCAATTTGTAAAGAATTTCAATTTTTATGTCACTTTAATTCAATTATCAATTCATTTATTACAACATTTTCACTATTAATGCGAATATTGCTGTCAATAGAATAAATTACTTCAATAATATTTACCAATTCTATAAATATTTAATTTACCAAGACCCTAATTTTGAGTGTTTTATTTATTTACACAGAATTTTTCTGCTAGTCGAAAAAATTAGCATGGCCATTTTTCTTTTTGTAAATTACTTTCTTTTCCTGAAACAATCTTCTAAACAAATAGTTTACCATGATCATCTAATATCATGCAACTTCATCTTAAGTTACATCATTATTTTTTATGTCCATTTTCGTAATTGACATTGCTCAATATCTCAATTTTTTATTCAGCCAATAATCAGGGTTTACGATCAAGGGATCATGAAATTGATTAATTTATTGCCTGGATTAATTGGAATCCTCTATGCTATCCAACTTCCAACCAGATAGAAAAACAAATATTTCAAGGTGATCAAGACAATTACAAAATACAGTACAGTAGTAAACCTCTAGATTCCAGAGCCTGGTGACCCTGCTCACATATCATTAGTTTCTCAAAGTAAAGAACTAAATAATAGAGAAAATTTGCTCAATAGAAATGTCTAAAAGTGAAATAACATATTGCATCATGCTCATTTTGATGATATAATTTCATTAAATCAATTTACTTTCACTCAATTTATAGCAAAACTATTGTTTTGTGAAAAGTTTTAATTGTTTTCCAATTTTCAGCTGAAATACAGATATTCTGCAAATCATTATATAATTAATTCCGAAGTAATGAAGAGTTATTTGTGGGACAACTCAACAAAACAATGAACAGAATACAAAATTAGGTGACAATGACATGAAAAATAAATTTCTACTCTTGGTATTGCTATAAACAAAATAATTATATTAATAGTTAACTCAGTTGAATGACTAAACATTTCAAGGATAATAAAAAAAAGTTTTTGAATATGGCGTCAAATTTATTCTTCTATTTTGTAAAAATGTCTACTTTTCCACCAAAAACACTGTTTATTATCTTGGTAACACTAGTCTAGAATCAAATTCTATTACTATTCATGCATTCCTTACACGCAATTCAATTCAAAACAAACCAAGAATTCTATTAATTTTAAACTTTTAAATGTGTTATTCGTCTAAAATAGGGAGAGTTTCACAGAATTTCTTTTTCATAGATTGTTTTTCTGCCGTTAAAACGATAATTACATTAACGTAAACATGTTTTCAATTATATAATTGATTGAAAACAAGTTGACGTTTCTCTTAATTACAAAATAGTGATAAATAGAAAGTTAGCACGCTCAAAATAAAAATAAAGAATAATCATTAGAATTGTAGAAACTGTTTGGAAATACCGTTTCCTCGACGTCTTCGTAGTCGTCGTGATCTGTGGTCAGCGGACGGGCAGACATTTCGGCGCTTACTTCTAATTGAGAGCAAACTTATTGACGAAAAATCTTGTTTTTCGTTTGGATAGGAGTCTGACAATTGTCTGATCAAAGGAACGGAATATCGGGTGTAAACAAAATCCCAGTGAAAAGTGATGCTTAACTTCGCCTCTGCTTTGGGACTGACGTAAAACTTCGATCTGATTACAGAACTCTATGTTTCCAAAGCATTCAATGGACTGAATGTGAGACAAATCGTAGTTTACGTGACATTCAAAACAGAATTTCTGCGCAGAAACTCATCACAAAAACTATTGAATACATATTTTCAGTATTTATTCTGTTTTGATAGCAATGCTTACAATACTTATAAAAAGTTTGTATTCTTAGAAATCTATTGAATTTATGTGAAAATAGTAAATAATAGTAAACAACAAAATAAAATGAATTACACATCAATTGAAATAATGAAAATATATTACTCTTTGGATTTCGAAAGAATCCGATTTAAAAAAAGACTATAAATTTTGTATAAAATTTGTGTTAAAATAAAATGAACTGAAATATTGATTTTAAAAACAATTGTGACCCTGTCTATAGGGAAAAGAGCTAGCAAGTTCTACACAAGCATTTATAACATAGGAAACCAGTGTTCCAGACCGCGAACACAGGATTGAAATTATGATTTGATCCGAGATAAAAGTTTGCGTGGTTTACAAACTGATTGAAATAAGGATTGCTTGGTACAAATTTCAGGAAATTTTTGTCAATTGCCTGACAAATGAAAAACTTTTCTGCCGTACACTCAATGCCTGACATTTGACTTCTGAGGTCATTAAGAGTTATTTGAAAGAAATTGAAAAACGAAACCAAAAAGAAATAAACTTGGGATAAGTCGCCGAAAGCGGGTCCCAATAGTCGGCTTATGGACAGTGGCTTTACGTAGCTTTCGGTGAATAATTGAGACCAATAGTTGATTAGATCCAAACACGAAAAGTTGACCGCATTTTCCAGTTTGAAACCGTTTCCCGTCCGGTCAGACACCGCTTGACTTTGACCACCCTTTCCAATAGAATTCATGCCATCAGTACTATTCATTGAACCAGAAGTCGGACACAATATCAGGAGTGACATAATTATGAAGAAATAAGTGAATAAAATGTTTGCCATTTTTAATAACTTGGTATTTGTGAAAATGGTGTTCACTCCTCGAAAGGCTCTCTGAAAATAATTTTTTTACACTAATTTTTATCAAAAGTAAAGGTGAAAGCAATTGATTAAAAGGTCATTTGAATTTTAAGTTCATCGCAAAAGTTTTATTCGTTTAAAATTGAGTTTTAAAGAAATAATTGTAAACTATTTGAGTTTTCTTTTGAATAAAAGTTCATTTATTTAAAGGAATAGTTTTTAGTAATAAATAATTGAGAGGACAAGACATGTAAATCCCATAATGGGTTTTCCATATAAATAATACATTAAAACAATGGTTTTTTCTGTAGTATTAGAAAACTTTTAGTAATATTTATCCAAAGATTAAAAGTTATTGATTTGATTACAAAAACGATATTCATATCAAACATCAGATATTAGTTTGTATTCCACTTATGTTTTGATTTCTTTGTTGGCGTCGTTTCATATAGAAAAAGATGAGAATCGCGATGATCACCAAAATGACTAAGATTATAAGCCATGCCTTTCCCATTTGAGAGGATCACTATTTGTAAACACCTTTCAATTAAAAATCGGACAAAAAATTAAGAAAATGTTTACTCAAAACCGATATTAACACAAAATATGAGCAAAATGTGGAAAAATAGGCGAATCACTCGACCAGAGCTATAAATATCCGCTCCTTTCGAGTAAACCGGTTTAGAAATACTGAGTAGGCGTTCGTCTGCACAGACATTACCCAGGTATTTGTTTATTTTGCCATTCATTCAATGAGTCACTATTTTGTCAAATAATTTCAATTTCTAAATCAATATACGAATTAATATATAAAATATTACTAACCTAGCTCATTATGCAACCATTGTCCCAGGGGAATATCAAATTATAAGCTAATTATAACTGCGGAAACCTAATAAAATATTTAATCCTGGTATTGATTTTATTTGAGTTTATGCCTTTTTTGATAGGGTTGCAAATGCGATTAAATGAACCATGCTTATATTCTGATGGATATGTGAGGAGTTTATCAATCAGTTTAGAGAAGCGGAATATAAACCAATTGACTACAACCTGCAAAAATAGATGGCATTCCATAGATTAGATTCTGATATGCATTCTGTGCTGAGCAGTATTTACGAACTTGATATTCAACGATAGTAAAATGATCTGAATACTATTTATACTGCGAAATATTTTGTTGATTAGGTCAAGTATATTTTTATACTAGGTAGTATTCTAGTCAATAAATGCCTAGTAGTGTCTATTTGTTAAGCAAGTGCTCAGAATAAAGGGATAAACAATGATTAACAGATATTTTTATGACAAGTGGGTTGAGTCGAGTATTGATTGCAAACCCTATTAACATATAATTTGAATGCAGTTTCAAACGGAGCGGTCGACTCAATGATGACAACGAACCCAATTTCAGACGAAGACACAGCTCTCTGAACGTCGGCTCTAAACATGAAACTGGAGTTCATGTCTGGGTTTTCCGTAAGTCCTCCAAACGTCAGAATAATAATAATTAATGAGCAGAATAATTAAAAACGAACTTGCTAATTTATCAGGAATATCGATACTGGTGGCCATACTCCTACTCATATCATTCTATTTCATTCCGTTCCCTATAAATTTGATATTATTTATACTCTCATTGATGTTATTTCTTGTAATCTCATTCTGGGCTCACATCCAAAGCAAGCGTCAGTCACAGGAAGACTCTTCAAACTCACAGTATTTGCCGAACCGTCTGTCGGGTGACCAGACCTTTGTCGACGTGCCCTTAGAGCCCATTACTCTCTCAGACAACGGACTCAAACCGACATTTAATAGAATTTAAAGCTTTTACTCACATCTCAAGTATTTTGATCTCATTATACATCTGTTCGTTACTGTAAGTGATATTCCAGTCCAGTGTTTGTATGCCTTCAATACATGTTATTTTGAAACTGAAAATTACGTGAAAACATGCCTGAGCATCACTTTTGACACGATTATCAGAATTATTCTCAGGTCATAAAATTAAAGCACAAATTCTTGAATTTTTTCTTAATTACTGACTTTTCGGATGAATTTTTTACCTATTTTTCGATGTTTTGCTTCTTTTTATGATATACTCAACAAAATCGCAATTTTATCGCTTCAATACTCAACTTCTCTTTTAATACATACCCTGTTTATTATGAGAATTTTTGCTCAGATCATATTTGGCCCATATTTTTGCAACTTTTCATTTTTCGTGATGTCTATAACCGCTGTAAATGTGATGTTAGTCCTAATTCCGAGCCTTCATATCTGTCCACTGAGTAGCACATCCTCTCAGATGTATGTGTTTTTACAATTAAAATATTTCCACGAAATTAAAAATATTTGCCTAAAAAAATTAATCTAGGTCACATAAACACACAATATTGATTCTTGATGAATATCTCAGTCATTTTCAATTATTCAAATTTTTCTAACATGGTAAAGAGAAAGAATTATAATTAGAATAGATAAATTATGATCTATCTAATTTCATTATTGAGGAAACGTAGACAAATTGAATTAAGGCAAGCAAGGTTATTTTCAAACAATAAATTAATTCCGATTTTAAATTGAATTATATTTTGATTGAAACGTTAATATCCCTAAATATGACGTTCCTATCGCTAAATATTTTTATTGTCCTTGCTCACTTATTTAATTTAATTTGAGTTTTTCGATTGTGATCACCTCTTAATGAGGATAACGACCATAATATACATTATAATACTTGAAGACTATTTTGAATGATCCTGTTATCTAATAATTATCTATTAAGATATTAAATTAAATTTTAATCCATTTATAATGTGATTCTAAACCTGGTTATTATTATTTAATATAATCTATGAAACGATAAATGTCTGTATTTATTATGAATTTTAAGAGAAATCATTAAAAAAAGGATTTTATTCAAAACTTTTATTTCAACACAAATTATTTGATTACAAAGGAGTGTGCATTTTGGGAACCCACGACTCATCGCTCTGTGCGCCCTGGGTATCGCTTTTCTTAGCATGATTGGATATTTTATTGGGTTTGCCAGTGAAGAATTCCTTGCACCTTCTAAAATAGAGATTCATCGGCATCTGATAGTGAGGACCGCTTTTGTATTTATGATTTCCGATATGTCGGGAATAACTGGATTTTATGAATACCACGAACTGTGCGGTGGCTATGATTGATGTCATCGATGCCATCACTGATCCCAATATGAAACACATTCTGGTGGCCGCCATCAGCCATAGCAAGAGCACAATCACCAGTAGTGCTGTCCAATGAAAGATAGAAAGAATTTATTTTCGTTTTCACCAAATTTATAGTCTATTTCAGGCGAGAGTTCTCTTCGGGCAATAAATTATTTATTTTCAGATCATTTTCGCTGAGAAGTAGTGCAGAAAAAATACTCTTTTCTCTCCTTTTCTTTGCATTCGGTGCCAGACTTACAACAAAAGCCTGTTTCGCATCATTTTCTTAATGTATTTCTATTTTATCAAAAAACAACTCGACTTCTCATTTTCATTACTTTGAAGGGACAGCCACGAGGGCACCGTAGGGCTACTCCTATCTATTGAGAGTAATAAATTATTGCCAATAATTTCCAAATAAACAAAATTCTGTATAAAAAACATTGAATTTTATTGGAAAATATTCTTGTTTTAAATCAAATAAAATCTACCATGGATTATTTGCTTGAGCAGTTCTGTTTGCGATTATTTTTGTTGGCCAAAGAATGACCTTCGTAAATATTAATATTCGTCTCTGTCTTCAAAGAATTCTCAAATAAATCAATATATCGTCAAAACATTGTGAAAGGCTTATAGTCTACAACTTATAGAGCTATCGATTCCTTATATTGTGCTTGCTTATTTAATTTTATGCTCTCTCAACAGTAGACTGATTTCAATTAAAATAAATTACTGCCAAATAAATGTAATTATTTGAGATAAAAATCAATTGAGACAGGCCAAAAGTTAGAAATTTATAAAATACACTTGATAATATAAAATTGAGTAATGAAAATCAGTACAAACCGGACCAATCCTTGATCTCTTTCATTCTGGCCTGTCTTCTGATATTGGGGTCTTCATCAATATCTGTGACCACTATTCTCGGTGGTCTTCCCATGAATTTGAAGCACAAATGGTGTCTGACTTATAGATGACTTAAATCAAAAGAAAATATTCATTGTTTTCGATTCAAATGAGTAAAAAATATTTAATAAAACGAATCTATAATTAAGTAAAATATTTGTCACTTTAGATATGATTCTACTCTAAACCCGATTGATGTCAACCGAAATGCATTATATTCTGTGTTTATGCTGTGCTCCTAATATCCCATTTAATGCAATACTTGATATTTAAAATATGAATTAGTCTAATGAAAGGTCAAGGATTGGGTGTGGAAACGGCTACACAGTTATAGCCACTCCAGTCATCCCTTTCCTCTGAGTGGAAAAATTAAATTTTAATCGCATTTTAAATAATTTTTTTCTGAAATTTGGGTTAATTATAGACTTATTTTCGGAAATATATAACTATTTTTATGACTATCGATGTTATTGATTGATCAAAAAGTCATCTGGTACATTATAATTGCTGAAAATAACAGGAATATTGACTTGCAACAAGATAAAATCGCATATAAAATTAACGAGAGGATAAAATAATTGAAATATTTGATTGAAATTGAAGGGTCAGTTAACTTGTCTATTTGGATTGTTAATTTATCGAACATTTAATGTTGAACTCTTCAAATATCCTTGCTTATAACTTTGATAAAAATGTAAGTTTGAAATACAGTTTTAATTGAATTTATTCATAAAATAAAATTTTCAAAAGTGTTTTACAGAAAACGGATGCAAAATACAATAGAAATAAATTGATCAAGAACATTATTTAAATGGTCAGTATTCAGGAATATTGTTCTGATCGTCTCCGCCAAACATTCCGTAGTCTTTCTTCTTTGGGAACTTTGGTTTTGGTTTTGGTTTTGGTTTGGGTTTAACTTTGTGTTCGACCACAATGGGTATAAATTCAATTGTTTTATGAATACTACGGATTGAATATATCGTTGACATACAGAATATGAATGAAGACATCACTCACTGGACCGGATGGGCACTGCAGTGTTGTGCGGGGTGGTGGTGCGTTCGCTCAATACGCATGGGAATGGGCAGAGGAAGTGGAATAGGCATTGGGTGAGGCATCAGTCCTGCCATAAGAAGACCAGCCTTTCAGTGGAACAAATTGATGGATAAAAAGCTTGAAGTTATCACACATCTCATGTCATGTCATACCTTAAGGAGGCCCTCCATCTTCTTCTTTCCGGCGCTGACATCTTGCAAAATCAGTGCAAAAGTCAAAACTTGAAAAACGATCAATCGTCGCATTATATAGAAATCAAAAGTGACAAGGTAACGCCAAAAACAACACAATAAATGACAAATCTGTGAAAATGTTTGCCTTTTATAGCAAACCATTTGATATAATACTCGAAATCATTGGAAACTATTTCTGTTTTTGTTGTTCAAAACAATTATATTTAGACCAAACGATTGTCACTTTTAGACCAAACCAAACATTTTCAGACTTTAATAGTTTTTCTTTTCTTTCAAATCAAAAGTATTTTCAGATATTTAGCGATCCTTTCATTTCATCCGAGTTTGTGTCCAATCAGTCAAAACATCCGCTAATTATCGCAGAGTTTTTGAAAAACAATTTATTTTAAATTAAAAACAATTATTTCAATTGTGTTTAATTCAATTAATTTTAGGTATCGCTGTGTGTGTCCGTCCAGTTGTGCTGTGTTTGAGCATGTGCAAACCTACAATCAATAGATTCTTGTAAATACAGAATATTCTGAATGTCTGCCAATGAAACAAAAACAGAATTTTATTTATTTGTGCAATTAATTTGATCTTGCTTCAAATAATTATCATAATTATCCAAAATATTTAGTTTTAATTGCTTTACATAAATCAATAAATGAAATGTGTGTCAAAAGAGAAGGTAATTAACTCTATTTAAAAATAACAAATATATTGAAATTCTATTAACCAAGCATTATAATGACCATGGTTACAGGTGTGGGCAACCTTTGTGGAGGGTTATTCACAATATTAATGCTGATAATAATGTTTAGTGTCGCCCACCGGAGGTTCCATGAATTGGTTTACATCAGTCTCGCCTTAATTGCCATTTCCCTAACCCTTTGCATAATTTTCGCGATCGTCAATACCTTATGCAAAGGGGAGCCCCTTATCGGACACTGGGATACTGGTCCTCAGTCTTACTACAGTAGACATCATTCGCTTCGATATCGCACTCAGAATATCAATAACAATAACAATAATAATAATAACGCATACAATCAACAGAGAGTACACGTCTGTGCGCCCCCAACCATGGGTGGCGCCCGACTTAATATAATTTACACAATCGGTAACTATGACTTAAATTGTTTAAAATGGTTAGAAATGTCTGAATCATGGAATTACAGGACAGCGGGACAACTGTTTTCGAGGCAATCAAACGGCAAACCTATCGCTGCCACCGGAGAGACACTCCTTTGCAATAAATATCGACAACACCTCCCAACTGATGCCAATCAACAGTAGTATATCCTCGCGAACTGCATCCACGTCAGGCTATGGTCGGCGCCAATACTTCCAATTCTCGCCGATTATTGCATTGATTCCGAACAGTAGTTCAGATAATTTGAATCAAGTAATCAATTCCTGCGAAGAATACCCAATGAATGGAAGGCTTCCCTTAGATAACGATATAATCAACTTTCAAATGCCTGATTTGCCCCCACTTTACCACCAATTAGATGTGATACCCAGCGATGGGCCGCCATCTTATGAAGAGGCCATTGAAGACAAACAATGCCCCAAATGAGGAGACAACTTAAATAAACTTGCAATAAACCTGGATGATTTTAACCATTAATTCGATGCCCTTTTCGTAAAATTGTTTCATATTTTCTCGTTTATTGACTTTTTGTTCATAAATTAAGATTTGATTAATTATGAAAACATGTATTTATTATCCAGGTTAATTTTTTGAAATTATCCATTGATTTAAATTTTAAAATCAACTTGTTATTTATAGTAACAAGGATAATTAATGAATTAATTCTTGCTATTAGTTCAAAGAATAAGAAGAGCCAAATACTTATCTAGTTTATAACCAGGTAAAGGTTTAGAAATAATTGTAATAGGAAAGGACCGTGATGATATCCAATAATTATATAAATGTACAAGTACATCAAATCATGTAACTCATCTAGCATTAATTCGAGAAAGAAAGCTTATTGTGATTTTTTGAATATTTGTAATATTTTTAGATGAATTTTATATTATGGTTATTGTATCTAGATCAATTTAATATATCAGATTAAAGCCAAAATAAAGCTAAACTTTAACAATAATTTGGAATTATTTCCTATATTTTCAACTAATATAAGTGAAAATAAAATATAAGCTATTTATTAGCTTTTTATTCTTGGTTAGTATAATAGATCTAACGAATGTCATTTGGAAAATATCGCTTTTGTTGTGGAAAGGAATGGTATAAATGAGTAAGAAATAAGAGTAGAGTTAACCTGGGAAAAGTTCAAACTCATCGACCCATAAACGATAATTATAAGTAAAAATAGCCAAGACCACAAAATTATGAATCATAGCCCTGATATTTAATAAGAACTAATATGAAACAATTTGGTGAAAGTTGTTTTGTATATAATAGTGATTATAATGAGCAAGGCAATGACAAACAAATTATCGTTTAATTATCTTTTTGCTGATTATCACTAATTATTGAGTTTCTAATGATTAGTCACTATTAATATGTATTTAATATTATTGCGTCAATCAGTAGACTTGAGCCTCCATTAAAATATGACCATGAACATCTTAATCACCTTATTTATTGTTTTAAATGCCAGCGGATTAATAAAGTGTTACAACAAATTGAATAATCAAGAAAACTGGACCTCATATAAGTTGCTAGAAGAATCATTTATGGTGAGAAACTATCATGGTGAAAACTAATACGCTATTGTCTTATTAATTGTTGTTATTTATAGCAAACACTGAATGACACAAATAAGAAGCAAATGTTAGAAAATGAGTTATTCAAGTCGTTAGACTTTATCGCCAAACACAACAAGCAATACGAGAACGGGTTTCTCAGCCACCGGTTGGCGGCCAATCATTTTCTGGGACGGGTTAGTCACTGGTTTCACTTTTTTGTCAAGTTTTTATACCATTCCCTCGACAGGCAGAGAAAGAATTGCCCAAAATTGACATCAATAAAAATTTTTCATCTGGTTCCTTTAGAGAATTTAACAAGGCCAATTATAAGTCTGGGTGAGTTAAATATTTCAACTAGTTTATTCGTTTTAAAAAATAATGATAGAATTCATTTAAAGACATGATTTGCCCGATTATTTCGATTGGCGTGACTTCGGCAAAGTGACCAGGGCTAAGGACCAGGCAAAGTGCAACTGTTGCTATGCGTTTACAGTTATCGCTACCATCGAGAGTGTGGTCGCCATTAGAGACAATCTGACGGCAGACGGTCTCCAAAACAGTTCTTCGTTGAGTTTATCTGAACAGCAAATAGTCGACTGTTCTGGAGGTGGAAAATATCAGAACAATGGCTGTGATTACGGATATATTGACGACACCTTTCAATACGTTATCGACAACGGAGTCGTGTCTGAAACTGATTATCCATACAGTGGTCAGGTATTGAAAACAATGACTAAGAGCAGTCAATAGATAAAAATCACCCAAGTTTATACGCAGGGTATTTCCTGTGTTATTAGTTTACAAAAAAGTCAACAAAAAAGACTAATTTAATAAATTTGTTTTCAGACCAAAACTTGTAAAGAAACAAATCCGGGGTCAGAAAGAAAATGGATTAGAAATTTCATAGGACTGCCAGTAAGAAGTGCTGATCAAATAAAAAGAATAATTCTGAGTAATGGTCCGGTGGTGGCCCCCATTAATAACGATGGTCTCGACTTTTTGTATTATGAGTTTGTTTTTCCTCTTATTTGTAATCAATTCTGAGACTAAACACAATTATATTCAATCCTTAGTCACGGAATCATAAAAACAGAATCTAATGAAGAAGAAGAAGAAGCAAGCACAAATTTCTTCAATCACGCGGTTGTAATCGTTGGTTGGGGTCAAAAAAACGGCACTAATTATTGGATAATTAAAAACAGTTGGTCTGAAAATTGGGGGGAAAACGGCTTCGCGAGGATCGGGTTCGGAGTCCGAGGGGTCGATAAATACATATATTATCCCCTTTTAGACGACATTAATACCGATATTTATAATAATATTTTGATTTTTGGTAATAATTACTGATTTATTATTTGTAAAAAATCTGACTAACTGTTATCATGGTAGTTTTTATAGCACTGGCCATTGTCATGTTCATCGTTATAATAGCAACGCTAGTCTACTGCTGCGATAGAAGAGGAAAATTAAACCCTTTCCCCAAATTCAAGCCTTAATTCAACAAATTATTATTTATTTATAAACATAACATTTTTTGATAAATCATCAAGGAAAAAATATAAAATAATCATCAAGCATCATTCATGACACATTCTGCTAATTTATCAATTTTATTTTGATCTTATTTATTTATATAATAAAAAATTAGCAAGATTAACCCAGAAAAAGCACGATTTAGGCCATTAATATTTTATAAGAGATAGTTTTAACATTTAGATTACCAAGAGCATAACACTTACAAATTAATAATTGAAAAGCAAAAATAAACAAGCAAGTTAATCATAGAAATAATTACAGAAAAATAAATAACAAAAGTTGAAAAATATGGGAATAAAGCAAATGAATCTTTGGTTGGCAGCGA
>JAQGBD010001512.1:0-15425 GCA_034698165.1 Punctoribates punctum | reverse complement strand
CAATAACAGCAAAACAAGAAAATTACTTCAATAGTCTGTCCACTACAGCAACAGTCGTCTCTCAGGAGTCTTTCCTTCTCGGACCCAATAGTTCCAAGTTATACTTCAAAATGAGAGTATCTCTCCCAAATATTCCAGGTCTTACACCAAGAATAGACCTTTCTCCTCTCAATTTCTTCAGAAATTTGATGAACATTAACCTGGTCAACTATAAATCAATGAAAAACCTCCCTGAAAATTTTGAAGCGAATCAATTTAATGATTATGTAATCAGTTATGACCAAGGACATTTCAAATGGACTGTCAATAACGAAGAAGTGCACCAAGAGTATTTTTTACCAGCGAGTTTGTCTCCCATCAATGAACCTTACTCATATAAAATTATTATCACTATTGATGTGAATAATAAGATACTTTCATCTAGTAGAATTGACAATCAGACTTGCATGTCATTTCTCATTGATTATATCAGTGTTTATCAAGATGAAATGAAAGATAGTTACACACCAGGCTTAAATGATTTCAGTTCCAAAGACATTTGCAATAAAATCAAGTCTTTGGAGGAGCAAGCTTATATTAAGTTCAAACCCGAAAATTATTCTCATGTTTTATTCAAAGATGAATTTGATGGCAATATTCTCGATGAAAATAAATGGATTTTAAGAGGAATTGATTATGACCCTGATGGTGAGTGAAACTAAGTTTAACATTTTATAATTATCATGGTAATTCCAGGTTCATAATTAATTATTTTCATTTGTTTGTAAATTACCTAGCGAATAAATATGTGGATCAACGGAGTTGTGATACTGGTGACCATCGTAATATTGAAGTTAATAGTGGCAAGCTAAAATTATTTGTGAGAAAGGACAATTATGCTAGTTGTAATTTCACTGGAACATCAATTGGCACGAAAGCTTGTTTTGATCGTGGTCGAATTGAGATTCGTGCAAAATTTCCAACAGAAAAATACCTCAATTTTGGATTCCATATGGAAAACCACAATCAGTCATGTAATCGAGGAACTGTTGATGGTTATGTTAGTATCCAGAACATTTTCGGTTGCGATACATGTTTATGGTCGGGGGTGAGAGTCACCGGGTTCTCTTTTTTGTTGGAAGAAATCAAGAATACCAAGGACTATTTCAGGGAATATCACGTTTATGGCATTGAGTGGACAAAAACTAGTATTCAATGGTTTATCAATGATAGAGTGGTTCACCAAGCTAATCTTAGATTTGATCAGAGTGGCAGGTCAATTTTCGACTATTATAAGAGATCTCCCCTTCCTTTCGACCATCCCTTCAGTTTTTCTATTTCGACCGCACTCCAGGTTCATTCTACTGAAAATAAGCCGGATAAAATTGATATCTCTAAATGGAAGACAAATTATCTTGAAATTGATTACATCAGAATCTATGGCGAAGAACCTTACTCATTCAAAATGGAGACAGTGGTGAAAACAGGAATACCATATACTTTGATCATCAGTGTTAACATGGTCATTTTGGTTATAGTCATTATTATTATTGCGGTTTATTTCAAAAGGAAGAGCAGATTGAATAACCAAAATGAGCCAGGTGATATTGAACATTATGATGACGTCGATTTGCCGGATGATAAATATGATGACATCGCAGAGTATAGACTCGATAACGATTATCAGCAAGTTAACTTTTATGATTCCCTTCATAAGAATAGTGTGAAATATAGGAATAAGGAGAGGGGTAATGGCGCTGAACTCAATGAGTGTGAATATATGACCATGACAGTCCGGACTAAGAAATCTGTTGACCTAGCTCAATAGTTCCCGAAATTAGAAAATTAAAAATTACGATTGTGCTTGTTCAATTTCTCTTAAAATTTGTAAAATAAATTCTGTAAAATATTTTGAAAAACATTCAAAACCTTTCTTTTATTAAATAAAAAAATTAAAATTATTTAGTAGTTCATTTCAAAATTAGCTAGCACATTATATGTAAACATTTGTGTTATAGGTAAATCTGCCTAATTATTCTCACTTCTAAAACTTATCTAGTATCAACTTATTTAGCATGATAAATTACTGAAATTTCAATCAATTCAAAGTAAATTATTGCTATTATTTCGGTCATTGTTCGGGCAAATGGTTAAAAAAATTTTAATAAAGATTTATTACATACCTCACTGAGTTGAATGTACCTAGAACAATTCTCAATAATAAAGAATTGAAGAGTGTTGAAAAAAGATAAAAAAAATGTCAGGATATGAAAAAAATTCCAAACAATTTCCTTTATCACTCTAATGTTGTCTAGCATATTTCATAGAAGGACCTTGATCAACTTTAGAGGTGTACCACCGAAAGGATTCACTGATTGTACTTTTCCAGTCATAAAACCTGATTTTATTCTATCAAGAATTTCAAAATGAATTACATTTTAGTAATTCTAGTTTTAGTTATCCAGGTAATGCCAGGTATAATTTGTCGAATTATATTCCAGGACGAGTTCGATGAATTCGATCAATTGAAATGGAAGGCAATTGAGAAAAAGGCTGACTGTGCAAGTAAGTTTTCAGCACTCTATTTAGTGATTGAACAAGGATAATTAACATCAAGGATAGTTAAATTTGATTTAAATAATTTCCGAATAATGTGAAAATAATTTATCTAGAACAATATTTTAAAACTAAGCAATACTTAAAATTATAAAAATTTATTATTACTTTTATTGAAGATATATTACCGTTAAAATACACCGGATGTAGCACATCGAACTTGGTCAATTTGCGGACAACATCCAGTGTGCTTGCAATTACAGCAAGACAAGAAAATTACTTTAATAGCCAAACCACTACCGCCACAGTTGTTTCCCAGGAGTCTTTCCTTCTCGGACCTAAAAGTTTCAAGTTATTCTTCAAAATGAGAGCTTCTCTTCCAGAAATCCCCGGTCTTACACCAAGAATAGACCTATCTCCTCTCAATTTCTACTTTGGGAATTTGGGAAATTTGGAGAATATTCATCTGGTTGAACTAAATGGGACCATCTCGAAGGAAATGAAAAACCTTTCTCATAATATTGCAGCTAGTGAATTTAATGAATATGTAATCACATATGATCATGGTATATTCTCCTGGCTGGTCAATAATATTCTTGTGCGCCAACAACATTTTTCTCCATCAAGTTTGTCCCCTTTCGCCGAACCCTATCCATATAAGATAATTATAACTGTTGAAGTTGATAACAAGATATTTTCATCTAGTAAAACAGAGAATAAGTCTTGCGTGTCATTTCTTATTGATTATATCAGTGTTTATCAAGATGAAATTAAGGATAGTTTCACACCTGACTCAAATGATTTCAGTTCAAACGAAATTTGCAATCAAATTAAGTCTTTGGAGGAGCAAGCTTATATCAAGTTCAAACCAGAAAATTATTCTTATTTGATATTTGAAGATGAATTTGATGGAAATGTTCTTGATGAAAATAAATGGATCATTCGAGGATTCAATCTTGAAGGTAACTGAATATAACTGAATATCTGACCAAGAGTAAACATTAATTAAATTTAGATCATAACAAAGTCCGAAAATACGTGGATCAACGAAGTTGTGAAATTGGTGACCATCGTAATATTGAAGTTAATGGTGGCAAGCTCAAATTATTTGTGAGAGAAGAAAATTATGCTGTTTGCAATTTTACTGGAGCATACATTAGAATGAATGCCTTATTTAATCGTGCTCGAATTGAGATTCGTGCAAAATTACCAAGAGAAAAATACCTGGCTTCTGAATTATTTTTGGAAAACCACAATAAATCATCTACTCAAAAAAGACAAGATGGTTATCTTGCTTTATTCGCTAATTACGGCTGCGATACCTGTTTAGTGTCCGGGTTTCAAGAGAACGAATATTCTTATTTCATGGAAAACCTCAAGAATACCAAGCACTATTTCGGAATTTATCAGGTTTATGGCATTGAATGGACGAAAAAAAGTATTGTTTGGTTCATCAATGATCAAGTGGTTCACCAAGTTAATCTCAGATTCGAACAGAGTGGCAGATCTAATCTTCATCAGAGATCTCCCCTTCCTTTCGACCATCCCTTCAGCTTATCAATGATATCCGCTCTCCAAGTCAATGAAAATGGTAATAAACAAGATAAAATTGATATTTCCAATTGGACAACAAATTATCTTGAAATCGATTATATCAGAGTCTACGGCGAAGAACCTTACTCAATCGAAAATTCGAAAGAATCTTACCAAACCCCCACTCCTTATACTCTTATCATAAGCATTAACATGGTGATTTTAATAATTGTCATAATTATTATTACAGTTTATTTGAAGAGAAGGGCTGACCTGAGAATTCAAAATGAAGTAGCTAAAATTGATGCTTATGATGACATTGAATTGCATGATAATAAATATGAAGAAATCCAAGAATATAGGGTCGATAATGAATATGATCAAGCTAACTATTATGATACGGTTGGAAATATTCCACAAGATCCGAGTGATTATTTGACATTGGTTGATTACAAAAATGTCTAGATTATTTTTATGTATGGAATATTTCAATAAAACTCGAATATTTAAAAAGCTGAAAGGTCTCAAATATCTATTTGCTTGATCATTTTTGTGTTTGACAACACTCCCTTTGCTTATCAAACATTTGTTACTATCTATTAGTAGTCCATAAATCACTCGAAAAGTTGATTCAAAAAACTTTCAAATTATGGAAAACTAACTTTTGCATGATCATTTTAATGAAATACATTTGAATTTTGGAAAACATTCGATGGAAAGTGTAATTAAGTAATAAATTATTGCATTCAATGAAAAACATTTCAAATTACACGATAACTATTATGGTTAAGAATTTGGTTATATCACGAAAAACGGAATTAAAAATCATAATAATTATGGTTATAATGAGTGAAGTCAATCAATAATCTCTTTTTGATTAGGCATTTGTTCCCAACTTTAAGCACAGAATAATTTTCTTATTCTATTTGACGATTGACTCCGAAATGAAATACGGGTTAAGTATTTTGTTGTTCGCATTGTTTTATATTCGAGGCAAAGGAGTGGACTCTTTGAACACGAATGAAGTCGAGGCCGTGGTTTACCTGAGGAATGCCAATTATAAACTGGCCCCACAAATAAACGTCTATGTTGAGTCCATATGGAATTATAACGTCAATATTAACGCTGAGACAACTGATGCCATGGTAACAATTTCTCACCCCCTTTTTACAGTAGGAATGTGCTAGGTCCGAGAACTAAGTGGACAATGTTGGGCTTAAGGGGAGGGCAAAAGGCAAGGCCCCCTAGCACATTCCTGGTTAATTGATAATTTATTAAATAATTGTTAACTAATTTCAAAATAAATTCGTTAATTATTTTAACCAAGTTCATTTCCAAAACTGATTTTGTCGCTTAATTTAAAAACGATAGATAGCGGCGACAAAAATATTTAATGAGTATCAGAAGAATCAATCGATTGAAGCAAAGAAATTTGACTGGAGAAATTTTCCGGAATTTTATCAACGACAATTTGAAAAGTTAGCAGTTATTGGAACGTCTGCTCTCGAAAAAGAGGATGAAGACAGGGTAATTTTGTTCGTTTCAATATTTAATTATTAAATCTGATATTTTTAGTACACAAAAGTTACCAATGAAATGGAGACTATTTATAGCAGTGCCAAGACGTGTGTAAAGGGAAAATGTGACCTTTCACTGGACCCAGGTAATTCATAAAATTCATTTGAGTGTATTAAAGAACAAGGTCTTTTTGTTTCAACATTGAACAGATTTGGAAATATATATGGCCGAGTCTACAGATTATGCTGGGTTAACTGAAGCCTGGGTCAATTGGAGGGATGTGTCCGGCAAACTGATGAGAAAACAATACATAGAATATTATACTCTTGGCAATAAGGCGGCCACACTTAACAAACTTCCCACTCAGGGTATATAATAATGGAATTAATTTTATTTTTACTTAAAGCAGTGATGCGCAAGCATCTTTTGTCGGGGGGGGGGGCTGGACAAAAATCGGCACTAGAGGAATGCTGGGGGAGGTTTTTTGGCGAATATTTTAAGGGTGTCTCATCGAGGAAAATTTCCAGGGGGTATTTGGGCTTTACCCCCCTTTGCGCATCACTTGTTTAAAATCATACCTTCCCTCAGATTTCAAAACTTTGGACGACTTGTGGTTCTTCCAGTGGGAAACCTCTGACATTAAGCAGCAAACGGCAGATCTCTTGGAACAACTTAAGCCTTTATATACCAAGATGCATGCCTATGTGAGAATGCATTTGAGAAAGAAGTATCCAGGCAAAATGCCCAAAGACGGCACAATACCGGCTCAGCTGTTGGGCAATATGTGGTCTCAACAGTGGCCCAGTCTTATGAATACCGTTGAAGGGGTCGATCCCTATCCTAATGTCCAACCAATTGATGTCACCGAAGCTATTAATAAGGTTTGTTAAATGATCATGATTAAATCTAAGATCATTCATATAAATAGAGTTATACGCCGAAAAAAATGTTCGAGGTCGCTGAAAAATTTTTCACTGATCTGGGCTTAGAACCAATGACTGAAACATTTCATGAAAAATCAGTAATCGAGAAAATCCCCGGGATCCAAATGGTTTGGTAAGTTTACCTTGAACATTAATAATTCCCGGTAATATAACTTTGGCTATAGTCACGCATCAGCATGGGACTTTTTCTATGACGACGACTTTAGGTTAGTATCAAATATATTATTTGAATTAACTTTTTATTTAATAAAATTCAAAATATTCAATCAAATGTCCAGGATAAAACAGTGCACATCGTTGAATATGGACTACTTGATAATTACCCACCATGAAATGGGTCACATTCAATATTATCAACAGTACAAACTCCTGCCCACTATTTATAGAGATGGCGCTAATCCAGGTAAATGTTATTTAATCAGACATGACCAAGGCGGGATATAGGCGGGAAACCCCATCTCAGAGGCGAAAATTTGATATTTTATTCCCATTTATACCCTAGCTTATCTCCATTAGCTGAAGACCTAGCTCATATCTGTATTGAAATTCTAATAAAACCAAAACTTTGATCAAGGTTTTCACGAAGCAATGGGAGACGTTCTGGCTATTTCTGTGTCCACTCCTAAACACTTGAAGAAAATTGGCTTGCTTCAAATTAATGATTCTGATACCGAATTAATGGAAAAAATCAATTTGAAGTTCCTGATGAGAATGGCCTTGGACAAAGTTGTATTTTTGCCCTACGCTTATATAATGGATAAGTGGCGATGGGATGTCTTCTCTGGTGAAGTCTCTTCTGATGATATGAACCGCCACTGGTGGAAATTGAGAGGGGCCTTCCAGGGGGTTTCGCCTCCTGTTAAGAGAAGCGAAAATGATTTTGACCCAGGTGCTAAATTTCATATTCCTGCGAGTGTTGAATATATCAGGTATTCATCAACTGAGAGATCAATCGAAGAACAGATAAATTAAAGATAGGTTTGAATAACAGATATTTCGTGGCCATGGTGCTCCAGTTCCATTTCCATAAGACTCTGTGCGGTTTTGGACAAAAGGGTGTTCCTCTTCATGAGTGTGATATCGATGCTGATCTGCAGGCAGGCGCTGCACTCAAGTATGTGATGGAAATTAGTTTAAATAAATACAAATTTAATTTTTTTCAGAGATTTGTTGAGGAGAGGGTCGTCTGAGAAATGGCCGGCACAGCTCAAAAGTTTTACCGGGAGCGAAAAAATGGATGCCCAGCCTTTGATTGATTACTTTAAACCAATGGAAAGCTACCTTGATGAACA
Organism: Punctoribates punctum; assembly: GCA_034698165.1. NCBI lineage: Eukaryota > Metazoa > Arthropoda > Arachnida > Sarcoptiformes > Punctoribatidae > Punctoribates > Punctoribates punctum. Next base: position 7,603 of record JAQGBD010001512.1, on the reverse strand, counting down.
AATCAAGAATGAGAAACTTGGCTGGACCTACAATGGTAAAAAGTGACTAGGAACTCACGGCTATGCTAGATTATTCTTGATTCACAAAGGGGAAAAGTATTAATGAATCAAGATTAAAAAGAATAATCATGAGTTCTCGTTCATTTTCTGAAGTCCCTGATTATAATTAACCAAATGTTTTGAATTTTTTTTTTTTCATTCAGTTGACGAATATTTCGAAAATAAAGGAAATGACCAAGATTGCAAAGGCAGGCCTTAGAAATTGAAAGACTGCCTATATAATTATTCCATGGGCTATTTTCAAATATTTTCAAGTTCATTTATTTAAGATTTTTATCGTGTTATATAATCTTTTAATCTTTTAAAGATTCAAAACTTGTAAATTATTCCACTTTTTGTATTTTATTTTATCCAGGTTAATTAAAATATTTTTGGGACACAATTTCAGTTTTACTTCGGTTTATGTCCTTAAAAAAAATATAAAATGAACTTGATAAGTTTTGATTTCTGTATTCACACAAAGTTCAAATCGCCAAACATTCCGCCAGTGATGGGAAGGTCTGCGGCAGTGATCCACTCGGCCAGAGGTGAGGCCAGAAATACGACCCCTTTTGCAACGTCCAGAGGAGTGCCTTTCCTACGCATTGGGGTATGGGATATGACTCTGTCTATAGCTTCCTCGGGTAATCTGGTCAGGTCAGTGCCAAGTATTAATCCTGGACTATTTGATTAATATAATTTTAAAATATGTTTTTTTTTCTCCTTGCTCTCTCAACATTCACCTGATACAATTGACCCGGATATCTGGTCCTAACTCCAAGGCCAGTGTTCTTGTCAATTGGTCAATGGCCGCCTTGGTCATTGTGTATGCGGAGATGCCACGTATCTAGGTGAATTAGAACACAAATGTCTAGCCTAGTATTTGAGCATGATAATTTTCTGAAGGAATAGCATACCAACTGATTTTTACTAATACTGGACATATTGATAATTGTGCCCTTGGTCTGCTTCAAATAGGGAACAGCACATCGCGTCAGAGTTATGAAGGCCTCCAAATTGATTGCCTGTGTTTTGGCGAACACATCCTCGTAGTGATCGTCAGTAAGAAAGCTCAGGGTCAGAATAGCCGCCACATTGACCAGGATATCAAGTTTGCCAAATGTGTTGACTCCAGTCATCACAATCTGTTCCACTTCTTCTTTGTCAGTCAGATCGGCCACCACTTCAAATGGCTTTAAAGAGCGTAGGAAAGGTTATCAAGGTGTTTTCAATTACATGAAATATGGGGTTAACATAAGAACATGGTCAAATTTGTTATTCATAATAATGCAGCATGTTTAATTTCAATATATTCAAACCCCGAAGCGATCAGATCACATGATAAAATAATAACATGCCTCATTTAGAATTGGTTACCTTGATCTTTTTCGGTGACAATTGGTGACATTCTTCGGACACCTTTTTGAGCGCCTCTTCGTTGATATCTGTGAGAATGACCTGCGCTCCTAAGTGAGCGAATAGCCGGACTATTTCCCCTCCAATTCCACCGGCGGCACCGGTGACCAAGACCACTTTGCCTGTGAAGTCGAGTGCATTGCTCACAGTCTTGAACTGTTTGAGTTTCTCGCCGTCAATACCGCAGTTCAGCACAGAATCCATTTTCGTAGAGATATTCCAATAAATGAATGAATTTCTTGAAATTTGTTTTAAGAAATTTGATATCCTTTCACATCTGGCAGAATTGCCTTGCTAATTAACTTTCAAAGCTCTAATTCATCTCTCTTTCTATCGACAAACTTCTAATTTTAAGTTTTAAATTATAACCAAGCTAATGAAGAATGAAAAGTTCCCAAAAAATCATATTAAAATATTAAAGAATTAATTGAACAAGGAAAAACTAATAATAAAACTATTTTAGTTGTTTGAATTGTGTGAGCATGCAAATTCAATTATTTGACACATTTTATAAAGCCTGGAAAAAATGCAAATAGTTGATTGACCATGAACATTTTTTTAGCAAAATTGCGAGGTTAGGACAACCAAGAATTTCTCATTGAAAAACAGGATAAATATTCAAAAATTATTTGAATAGGTTTACAGTTTTCAAATTTTAATTTTTGGACACCTAGTAACTTTTAAATTAAAATATATTTAAAATTAAGCTGAAAGTTTTTTAAACAAGATAAATTAAATAAATAGAAATTAAACAAATAACTATATTATAAGAACAAACGGAAAATTAACTCCAAGTTAATGATGATCAAGCAAATTAACCTTGATAATGAATCTAGAATCAAATTACAGTGAAATAAATAAAAAATTGAGGATAGTAACAAGGTCAAAACAATTTCCTTCGCATATTTGAAGTTTCCTGACATGATTCAATGTCATCCCGATCCTTTTATATAAACCTTTTGAAAAATGTTTTTTCATCGAGGATTTCAAAATGAATTATAAATTGGTTTTATTCACTTCAATAATCGGGGAAGTTATTTGTGGAATTATATTCGGTGACGAATTTAATGACCTGGATAATACCAAATGGAAGATATTCAACAAAAAATCTGATTGTGCTAGTAAGTTTTACTCAATTTCAGCTAGGACTGTCTGAAATATCTTGATTCTTTATTTTTCAACTTAATATTCCAGATGTTTGGCCGGAAGTATACTCAGGGTGTAGCACATCTAACCAGGTTAATTTACGGTTTATATCAGGCGCGGTGGCAATAACAGCAAGGCAAGAAAAATACTTCAACAGCCCGTCCACTACAGCAACACTTGTGTCCCAACAATCGTTTCTTTTCGGCGCAAATACTGACAAGATCAATTTTAAATTGAGAGCATCACTTCCAACAATCAAAGGACTTATACCAAGAGTAGATCTTTCGCCATTAGTCACCTTTAGAATGGTCGGCAATATTAACTTGGTCAGCTTTAACGGAACGCTTTGGAATGGAATCGTAAACAGTGATAGGTTGAAAAACTTGACTGGTCATTTTGATGCAAGCGAATTTAATGATTATGAGATCATTCATGAGCAAGGTGGATCTTTCAGATGGCTGATGAATAAAATAGAAGTACATAAACAACAAATTACCCTGTCACCTTTTGACAGGCCTTATCCGTACAAGATAATTATTACTGTGGAAGTTGATAATGAGCTTGTTCAATCTGAGAAAATTGAAAATAATTCATGCAGGTCATTACTCGTCGATTATCTCAAAATTTATCAAGATAACACTACTGATGATAATAATAATATTTCAGAAATACAATTGAATAAAACATCAAGGCAAATTTGCACTGAAATACAATATTTAGAGAAGCAAGCTTATATTAAGTTCAACCCAAGAAATTATACTCATTTAATGTTCCAAGATGAATTTGATGGAAATTCCCTTGATCAAAGTAAATGGCTCGTGAAGGGAATCAATGATATTTATGCATGTGAGTTTTTCTGTTTTATCAAGGTGACTGAATAATATAATTAAATTGATTAAATATAGATTATCATGGTGAAAATTCTGAAAATGATACAAGTTGCAAATTAGAGGACTTTCAAAACATTAAATTCGAACAAGGCAAGCTCAATTTATATTTGAGGAAGAACAAAACTGAGAGATGTAATTATACTGGAACAACTATTACCACCAAGATGTGTTTTAATCAGGGACGCATTGAGATTAGAGCAAAATTGCCCCTGGGCAATAATCGTGTCTTCTCTTTCATAATGGATCATCATAAGGACTCGTGTTACCAAGGACAAGTCAATGGCCATGTTAATATACTTAATGTTTGGCGCTGTGATACATGTTTCGGGGCTTCGATGAGAATGTCCGGCTTTTCTCACCTTGGTCACAAATATAACGCTACCATGGACAACTTTGAAAAATACCAGATTTATGGCATTGAATGGACAAAGACTAGTATTCAATGGTTCATAAATGATCGAGTTATTTACCAAGCTAATCCTGCGTTCGATCAAAATGGGGGTTCAATTATGAGTTACTCCAATAGAGCGCTCCTCCCTTTCGACCATCCCTTCAATTTTATGATCAATATGGCCGTCCAGGTCCATGAGAATAATGGTTCTGGGTTATTTAAATCTACCAATTTGACATCAGATTATCTTGATATCGATTATATCAGAATCTATGGGGAAGAACCTCTTGTGCCTTACTCAAACAAAAATGAGACAGTATTTTACCAAGCACGCACACCGTATGCTCTGATAATAAGCATTAACATGGTGATTCTTGTAATTGTTATTATTATTATAGTCGTTTATTTGAGAGGAAAGAGTAGAACTCAAAACGAACTAGATAATTTTAATGTTTACGATGACATTGAACTGCATGAAGAAAAATATGAGGAAATACAAGAAAATAGAATTGATAATGATTATGAACAAGTTCATTTTTATGATACATATGAAAATATTTCAGAAAATGAGGAAGATTACTTGAAAATTGTTAAATACAAATCGGGAATATATGCTTAGCATAAATCCTAGCAAGATTGAATTAATTTTTAATGTTAAACATATTTGAATTTTGAAATTTTTCATTAATATTTTTAAGAATGATTTATCTTGCAAATTTAATCTAATTGAAAATCAGTTTACATAAATCTAATTCAACCAAACAAGATTATTTTGATATATTGCGATTAATTTTAGCCTGTTAATTAGTTTTTAATATCCATTAGAATTAAGTGAAACTTTCATATAAGCAAATGGAATGGTTTGACACGAATTGGAAATTTTTAATTTTCATTCAATATAAAAAGTAAATTATATATTTCACCTTGTTTAAGCCATTGAAATCTGTCATAGTTTTCGTGTCTGAAACATCTAGTTAAATCTATATAAGATGGATGAAATTTAAACAATTTATTTTATTCTTGCTAATATATTGAACTGTAATTATTTACTTCGATTTAAATTTTAAAAAACCAAGATAATTGCATAGAAATTTTGTAAAAAATGAGTCATAATAATTTAACTTGAACTTTTTACATTTAATTCTAGCAAAATTTTGTTTTACTTAATAACACGATATTTATTAATAAAATTATTAATTCAATGATAACAAGGATTTGATGATTAAATTGAAGGAAATAATGATTTCCGAATCATAATAGAGTTCATAACATTATTTTTGATAATTATTTATAAACAAATATTATTCCAAAATATAGAGGATGTGAAAGTATGAACCTGTTCCTTTTCCAATGAAATTTTATATAAAACAATAATAAACTTGGTGATAAGCAATGAAGGGCAAAGAGCAGGGTAAGACAAAGGACTCTTTCAAGCGAAGACATCTGTTCTTATTTCAATGGAATTATTTCTATTGATTTGTGATAATATTTTGGTATAAATGAGTGATTAGTTCCTCGAAAAATTACACAATTAAAATGAGCTGTATAACTATCATTTGTTTTGTTACATTTTATCTTGTTAAAATCAGTAGAGGAGAGACTGAATTTTCAAATTATGACTTGGTAAAATAATTGGCAGACCAGCCATAATGAAATTAATCATTTAAATACCCAGAATCAAGTGGTGCCCATTGAGATGGTTTCAGTTGGAAGGGTGGCCAAGCTGGGCGAGTTATATGATGCAAGATCAGATAAATTTTTGCACCTCTCAATTTTCCAAAGCCAACTGCCCGCCAATGTTGTCGTCTCAACGCAAAACTACGATGCTCATTTGAAATATTCTTATGAGAACACAATGGAAGAGAAGTTCAAAACCCTGGACATTTCTGCCGGCCTCAAGCTAAGTGTTCTTGGTGGTTTATTTCAATTAGAAGGTTCAGGTAAGTTTTTCAAAGACACAAAGACAAGCGCTAAAAGTGCCAAGGCATCGCTGATCAATTCAATATCAACTGAGTATGAACAAATAAGTATCACACAAAATGACATCAAGAAAATAATTGATCTTGATTCACTGCAAAAAATTGATGCCACCCATGTTGTCGTTGGTATACAATGGGGAGGGAATGTCTTCGTCTCTGTAGAGGACATGAATGTTGATAATATCGATCAGCAGACTGTGCAAGGTTCTTTGAAGGCCAAACTCACCATGTTAGCCACTCAGATATCTGGTCAGGCACAAGTTAATGTTGATGAAAAAGAGAAACAAGCATTGAGCAAGTTCAATTTTGAAATATTTGGAGATATTCTACCTGACCAAATGCCAAATAATCTAATTGACGCGGTGAAGTTCATGAAAAACGCAACAAGCTCACTTCATAAGGCTAATAATGGCAAAGGAAAGGCTATGAAGTTTAGCCTTATTCCAATTGCTGTGTTAAGAAGCATGATGAAAGTGCAAGTTCAACTCAACTCCCTCTCTAATGATGTCGATGAAGCAACGGTTAAAAGTTGTGTCAAGCTCTTTGACGATATTAACAGGGTCGAACAAAGACTAAATGATTTTGTCGATGATTTGGTTAAGTTTGAAAAACACATTTTAACCTCAAAAGTTGACCAAGTTAAAAAAATACAATTTAATTATGCAGTTTATCAGGCTGAGATTCACGGTAATTTATCGTCGCATTTGATCAAGGTTAGATCCGGAAATGAAACAGTTGACAAACTTCAGAATGTAATAATCGAGGCCAATGAACACGAATACTCTTGGAGAAATATTGAAATGAAAGACTTTTCAGAATTGAAAGGTGAACTTTCTTTTCTCGAGACGATGAGCAAAATTGGTGTAAGACTTTTGAGCAAGGAACAGCCGCTGCAAGAATTCCTTTTGAAGAATTACGACAACGATACTTATATTCTATTTTACCATGATGAATATTCCAATATTGAAAAACAAATGGAAACTTTCATGAGCATGATTAAACACAAGACCAAATATGGACCAACTGCAATTTTCGCCTCGGTCAAAAATGAAATATTCAATATCTCCACCGAAACGAAAATCAGTTACTATAGAAATATGAAAAAGGTGATTGATAAATTCGAAATTAATTCAGTCAAGCCGGATATGAGCAAGCCAGAATTGTGGTCAATTTATTTCATGCAAACCCAACTGGCTAATTTGATGGCTAATCAAGGTAAATTCATCAACAATTTTGTCTCATTTGTCGCTTTTTATTTGAATTATTTCAATTTATAGTACCAAGGGGATTTCTCTATGTACAATTAGCACAACAAAGTGAACCAAGAGCACTCTGGCCCAATTTGAAATGGACTGATATTACCTCATCTTATTCTGGGTTATTTTTCAGAGCAGAGGGAGGTAATTCAGCAAGGTTCGGCAATGTGCAAGCTGAAAATATTCCGCATATTAAAGAAATCGCATCTCATTATCGATTTGATATGAGTACCAAAAATGGGTTTTCAATTGACCTGGATTCACTTCATGATAACCAATTGTCTAATCTAGTTTGGGTGTCCTGGTTGCCCGCTATGGGCACTGCATCAGGCAATTCATATTTGAAGGTTTTATTTCATCAAGGCGAAGTAAGACCACGTAACTCTGCTATTAGAATTTGGAGAAGGGACTAGATCAGAGATGCAAAAAGAACCACGAATGAACCAAGAAAAATAACATTAAATATGTCAAAGTCTATTACTAAAG
>JAQGBD010001511.1:0-15440 GCA_034698165.1 Punctoribates punctum | reverse complement strand
ATAAGGTTTTCAACCAAGCTCATTTAACTTATTGGCGCCAGGCTCAAATGTTGTGCAATCAATAAAATGCTATGTAGCAGTGTTTGAGTTCACTTTTTTTTGTTTATTTGTTTTATTCATTTTTTGATAATTTCTTATCATTTGTCGCTTCAATTGTTGTGATTTTCATCAAACAATTCACAGACATTTATAAACGATTTTATATGTCATTTATAACCGAATATCAAATAATGACAAAACCAAAAATATTTCCTAAAACATAGCTATAGTTTAGCTATAGTTTAGCTAGATCCAAACAGAGCAGACAATGATAATTAACTTATAATAAACCGGTTCTGATAATAATGAGATAGTTGATTAATTAATTATCCAGCATCAATTATTGTTTGATGTGAGCGCTAATTTGATTTATAACTCTTTCATTAAACAGAATTCTTAATCAAAATCGTATATCAAATCTGACTGAAGAGGAGTTTTCGGGTTTCAATCATTTGAAAAAACTTTGGATTAATGACAACCTTTTGGATTCAGTGCCGACACATATATTCAAAACACTCTCCAAATTGGAAGCCCTGTAAGTAATCATTTTTCACAACTCTTTAACTCATTTTTTATTAGCTTTGAAAATGTTATTAATAGTTGAGAATATAGTGGATATAACAAAGTTGCTAGTTTATTCAAACGTGAATTCAATATTTATATCTTTGACGGGATTTTAGTCACAGTGGGAAAAATCAAAAAAATCTTATTCTTAAGGGATTTAATTTGAAATTTCGTTCACTTTGTTTTCAAATTGAAGTATAGCTCGAAGTGATAAAAAGAATGTCTCCGATGCTATCACATAATAAATTGAATTTTTTCATAAAAGGAACGGAGAAAAAAATATTTTCTATTTATAAATTGTTAGTCACTCAGAGGGAAATCCACACAACATTAAGGACAGAATCGAGAATATGGGTTACGATAAGAATTTTATATTTTTGACAAAAACTTTTTTTTTGTTGGAAAGGAAATGGAATTCAATATATAATATATATTTTGTGTTATCGCAGGAGTATTGCCAACAATCGGATCAAAACTATCAGCGATTTTGCATTTAAATCACTCAAACATTTGGCGATTCTGTGAGTAATTGAATAAATTATTTCATTTTTCATTCAAATCATTATTATATTCTGAATGAAAATTTTTCATTAAATTTGAAAAATCAATTCATTCATCTATTTTCGAATCATTAAGTCTTTAATTTAAGTCATTTTTCTCATCAAAATATTTCATTAAATTCAATAATAATATTCGTGTTATTCTTCAACACATGAGAAGAGGCTATCATTCACTCAATTCATTGAAGTTTTAGTCAAAGCTTTTCTATGCATTTAATGATTAATTTTTGGTAATAATTCTCTGTTTAATAGCATTTGATTGGAAAGGTTTGGCTGATCCCCAAAATAGTGTCATTTATTATTCAAATTATACGCTTTTGAAAGTCAATCAATTATTGCTTATAATAGCGTTTTCTCTTTAATTGGGTTAAAATAACTTTTTTCATAATAGAGTTCACAATTTTGATAAGATTTTTGACATAATGACAGAGATTTGTTTCACTTATATTACTATTATTTTCATTACTTTTTATTAGTTTTATGTAATATTAAACTAATTTTTTAAATTATTTATAAATATTTTTTTTGAAGTGATCTCCAGAATAACCAAATCCATGAAATAAAACCCTTGGCTTTCGAAGGACTCGAATCACTAAAAATATTGTAAGTCTTCTCATCAAACTTAAATTATCAAGACTTTATTTGTAGGACTCTATAGTTTATTGAAAATTGATTATAAACAGGACCTAGCTTAATTATGTTTCATAAATCTCAATATCATCACTCATTTCTTTATTCAATGAAGAGTTTTAAAAAATCAAAAATTGTTTTATTTTGTATTTTATTCTTTGTTTGTACGAAAAATTTCAAATTAAAGCCAACGAATACTCAGAGTATTTCATAGAATTTGTGGGATATTAGAAAACATGATGGATTAAATGTCAAAACAGTCCAACTTTTATGAGTTATATTCGGAACTTTCGCTTTAAATTATTATTTTGGGACCATTTCTGCGAGAATTTTGCTCCGAATAAAACAAAATTTTGAATTTGTTTCTGATTTTCATGCGAACAAAAATAACAAAAATTCCTATAAATTCTTTGTTTTGATTTTATCAATGAAGAGAAATAAATGGAAATTCACTGAAATCACTGCCAAACGCCTTATCAAAACTTCACGCTTTACGCGAATTGTAAGTTGAGTTCAATAAATCGATCGATCGATTAGTATATAAGATATATATTCACATTCTGTATATACCTTATGTATTATATAAACGTTTTTTCAATTCGAAGGATTCTCGCAAACAATCAAATCAAATACTTATCGGAAGATTGCTTCAGAAATAACTCTTTTCTGACAATTTTGGAAATCAAAGGAAACCCATTGGAAGAAGTGGCCAACAATGCATTCATCAATTTGCCCTATCTCAAAAAACTGTAAGTAATTCTGGTATCTCTTCTAAAAGATTTGGGATATTTAGGTCATCCCTCAGTTTAATGCATTCATTTACTTATTGAGTATAAAGTTATCGCATTTGAAATCTTTGATCAAATCGTTAATTCTGTCGACGCTTTGCATCAATGAATTTGTTCTTAATTTTGTGGCGAAGTATTTCAGTCATCGAAGTCATCAACGGCTGAAAGAGTGACAACTTCTTCGACTAAACTTTGATATCTTTCCAATACTCGAATAGTGTGTCAAAAATGACAGTTTCTCTGAATGGTTGACAAAAACCAGAAATAGAAATAATGACTATTATTTTGAAAGTATCTTCTGATGTGACCGTTGAGTATATCATTGAATTTATGAATCGGTTTTCCACAAATTCTAAGAGATTCCGCCCCAACGGTGCAACTATCGGAACAACACATCATTAACAACAAATGTATTGTATTTTCCGAGTTTATGACAAATCGAATCACTTGAGAAGTAATTTATCTCTTTGTCGACTGAATTCCAGAATCTGTTCAAATGAATGGAGAAATTTTTTATTCCGTTCTCTGCTATGAGTTTAGAGTTATCAGAGAATACTTGACTACAATAACAATAATATCTCACTTCTAATGCATTCTAATGCTTCATATTTTTCCAATTTTTCATTTCAACTCAAATCCATTAATCATTTTCCAGAACTCTATCCGAAGTGAATAAACTTAAAGTATTGCCAAACTTTTCGGGCACCACATCTCTGGAGCACTTGAAAATAGATAGGGGACAGTTGAGAAGCATTCCTTCATCCCTTTGCGAACAGACGCCTCATCTGAAAAGCCTGTAAATAATGAACAGAATAAAAATATTTGTATATATTTGCCATCAATAGTATTGATTCGATATATTTGTTGACAGAATCGTTAAATCAAATAAAATCATTTCAGTGCCAAAACTGAACGCCTGTCACGAACTCAAACTATTGTGAGCTTAATATCACTTTTACTTCTAATCATTTGTTTTAATCGCTTTTATTTGTGTTTAAAAAACAGAGACTTCAGTTACAATCACATCAAGACTTTTGGAAACGAATTAAATTTTATAAATCAAACAAAACTTATTGACTTATTTATGGGCCATAACCTGATTACAGACATTCCTCAAAATGCATTCACAGGTCTCTCGAGTCTAAAGGTTTTAAATCTAGTGCGGAATAGGATCACCACAATTGATCCAAAAGCTTTCGTACCACTCATTTCACTCAAGGATTTGTGAGATTTATTTTCAAATATATTTTAGAGTTTGTCTGACATCTGTTTTCTATGTTAACAGGAATTTAGGGGACAACAGGTTCTCAATACTTCCAACCGAAGGATTGCAGAATCTCACAGAAATCAAAGTCTACGGAAATCCTAATTTAAAAGAGTTTCCTCCGGTCGAGACTTTCCCTCGGGTCCACACATTGGCCCTCTCTTATGCCTATCACTGCTGTGCATACATTGGGCGAACCCATACCCCGACCACTAATCCAAAGTCATTGGAGGAATCAATTGTATGGTTAGACAAAGAGGACGTCTGGAACACAAATATGACCGATGTTTGGCCCGGATATGTCAACTTTTCCTCAAAATTTGAAGAATTCGCTAATCAGTTGTGGAAAAACTTTGGCCGCGATTATGTCATTCCCGATAATATCGCTGAATATGCGGAACAGTATTTCGAAGATTACAAACCAAATCCAAACGCAGACGAAAGTCTTTACAGTAGTTTTCCGATACAATGCTTACCCCAACCCGGTCTGTATACTACTTGTCCTCATCGTTACACCAATTAATCCTAATTTGATTGAAAGGTCCGTTTATGCCGTGCAAAGATCTCTTTGATTGGTGGACACTCAGATGTGGGGTTTGGATTGTTTTCCTATTAGCACTTCTGGGGAATGGAGTTGTTGTTGTGGTTCTTATATTCGGGAGAAGTAAAATAGATGTACCTCGCTTTCTGGTTTGCAATTTAGCCATCGCTGACTTTTTTATGGGCGTTTATTTGGGAGTTCTGGCTATTGTCGACGCCTCCACTCTCGGAGAGTTCAAAATATTTGCCATTCGGTGGCAGACGTCGTGGGGCTGTCAAATGGCCGGATTCTTCGGAGTCTTTAGTAGTGAACTCTCGGTCTATACTCTGGCAGTGATAACAATGGAACGGAATTACGCCATCACTCACGCCATGCATCTCAACAAAAGACTATCCCTAAGACACGCCTCATATATAATGTCAATCGGGTGGACATTCGCCATATGTATGGCAGTCCTACCACTCATAGGAATCAGCGATTATCGCAAATTTGCTGTTTGTCTGCCCTTCGAAGTGGAGGACTCGATCTGGTCTCTCACTTATGTGGTATTCCTTATACTGATAAACGGCGTCGCATTTCTTGTGCTGATGGGGTGTTATCTTCGGATGTATTGCGCCATAAGAGGCTCTCAAGTAATTCATTGGCTTTAAGTTTATTAATTAAAATTAATTTTGTAAACACTTTAGGCCTGGAATTCAAACGACTCGCGAATCGCTAAACGAATGGCTCTCTTAGTGTTCACAGATTTCCTGTGTTGGGCTCCAATCGCTTTCTTTTCATTGACCGCTGTGTCGGGTCTGCACCTCATCTCTTTAGAAGAGGCAAAAGTCTTCACAATTTTCATTCTTCCACTGAATTCTTGTGCGAATCCCTTCTTATACGCGATTTTTACCAAACAATTCAAAAAGGATTGCGTTCTCTTATGTAAACGCATTGAAGAGTCGCGAGTCACCCGAGGTATCGGTCGGTGCAGACATTCCTCTAACTTTTCCAACCGACACACACCTGCCGTTTCAAACTCAGCCATTGAAAGGAAGAGCACAGGAAGTGATAATTTGCCGCAATTGGTCTGTCAGTGCGGTATTCGTAAACCAAAGGTTAGCGACAATTAAAATGAAGTGAAATCCATTTTCAAACTATTGAACATTTATTTAGGTTTCTATAGAAGAGGTTCGACTCATAACAGCACTGAAGCCATCATTGAGTTGGAAACAAAGAGCCATCGATTGGTTCCATTTTAGCAAAAGAAATGATTTGCAAAAATCAAATAATGATAATCAAAATCAGAATTTCCAGAACCAGAAGAACATCGAGAGAATGGTTGGCAGAGCCGCCAGTATTTCGAGTGACAACTTTTCCTCTCGATCTGACTCATGGCGTAACCCAAATATTCCGCTCAAAAGTATCGACAAAACCAATAGAAATACTGGTCGTCAACCAAATCCTCAATCGATTCGTGGCCGAAGAAATTCATGGAATGTCTCCCGAAAAGTGAGTTTTTTCTAATAAAATGAATTTTAAACCAATTGTTTGTCTCTCAGCAGACCTCTCAGGACTCGAATGTCTCGTATTCTCGTCAGGACTCGAACTCGACGTCAACGTACACGAGTCGTATCTCTCGCTCTTCATTTAGCAGCGAATCTTCGAGTAGACCCACAACCAGCACAAGCAGTAATGGTGGCGCCGGTCCTTCTGGTCTTCAGAAACATGAAATAATGACAAAGTCTCAGCTCAATAGACAGACTGCAATCGATGAGTCGAAGCCGCAAAGATCGCCTCCAACTCGTTTAGATGGTCCTGGTTATTTGTGTCATAACTGTGCCAACAAAAAGGACGGACCTCAACAACAAACACTTTCACCAAAGAAATTCAAGAATAAGGAACTCGAAGAAAAGTTTACCTGTTTTTACAATAGATTAGCTGAAGCGAGTCAGGAGGACAGCAGCGAAGGACCAGAACCACTAATTGTGTCCTCGGAGTCCAATAAACTCGATTCTAGTACTCAGAGTAGAGACACAGCAGAGACATCACTTCAGGACAGCACAACATCTCAGGGTATATACGCTTTCATTCTTTTGTTCTCAAATTAAATAACTTATGTCTAACAGAAAGTGAAGTCAAGAAATTCAAAACTCAGCCATCAATAGAAATCGTAGCACTGACTCCATTGACTGATAAGTCATTTGACGACTTCGATGGGTTGATCGCCAGTCGAACCTCTTCCAGTCATAGCGGACAGACAACTATTCATTATAGTGGGGAAACACTTAAAGATCCCAACAGATTAGATGTCAGTCCCATTAATATCACTAAAACTCATAGTATGACAGACTTCCGGTCGACGGATAAGACACGACATAAGACACGCAAAGTTTCTTCGGAGAACTCACTGAAGAAGTTATCGATTAAAAACTTACCGTCGCTTCTGAGGTCACTCTCCGGTCAACCAAATATCAATTCAATTAACAAAAAGCAGAAGGAATTGGAGTCAAAGAAGAGTCGTTCGTATTATAGGTCTGCAGACAATATGAGTCGATTGGCTTCAAATTCTTGCGAAGCCATTAATCATCAGTTGTCGGACTCGGTTTTGAATAAAAGGCGTTCCACTGCTTTCGAGTTATACCAAACCAATGAAGACATTGATTGTAGTGACGATTGCGATGATATCGAAGACAAAACAATTATTCGCGAAGAAAGAATCGAACTCATGAGTGATATGACAATAAGTGATCGTAGAGATAGTCTTTCTAAAGAAAAAGTTGAACCAAAAGTTCAGGGAAGTAGTAGTTTGACTACTAATGAGGAAATGCCTCTTATAGGGGCTCACGTCTCGTATAATGACTTTAAATGATTTAACGGCAAAGAGTTGTTGACTTCAATATCGGTTTCAATGAAAATAATTCTCAATTTTTATTCGTTTGACGTTTACTTTATATGAATTCTAATCATTTGTAATATAATTCATTATTTATTATTAAATGTTTACAAGAGTACGAAGAGGGCCCTCCCCTATACATATGCCATCTCTATTGCCATTTAACCTAAGTTAAGTAAATTCATAAAATTTGCACAATTGGTGGGAAAAGTTTGAAATTCTCAGAGAATTGAAATTGGATGAGAGCTTGAATTTGCTAGCTAATAAATCTTGATAATTTTTCAGATTTTTAATATTTAGTGATTGTGCTCAAAATTGCTGTCATTTTTCAGAGATTTATTCATAAACAAGTAAAGTCTCTTCTGTACTATTTTCGGGTATTTTAAACCATTTGTTAAGTAAAACACTAGAGATTAGACACAAAACCATTTGATTCATAACTGATTGATAACCAAAGAGTGGAAAATATTCTCTTTTTCATCGAAAATACAAAAAAAATGAGAATCAATGAGAAAGAGAATGGTTTGAAGTATTTTGAATGAATTCAATCAAATTGATTGAAGAAAACCTTTAATTTTTTTGTAATGAAAGTTAAATTAAGCCATAAATTGTTTACTCGTAATGATTACGAACAAATCGTGGATAAGAAAGAAACCAGCAACATTTTGTACCATGTGTATTTTGTAATTAAAAGATAATGAATTTTAAGTCTGATCCTAATGGAAGTGGTGACCAAACTGTTTAACTCTACCATTCATTCATAAATATGTATTATTTGTCTGAAATATGATTCTGGTAATACCTAAGTTATTGGAGTTGTTGCATGATCATTGATCACGTTTGAAATCCTTTGATTTATTGATCTTTTCTGTGCTGTGATATAAACCATTATTTCTAAAGTATTTATATTTACTCTTCGATTATATTAAATGTTTTTTTGAAATAATTTACATAAAATCTAAACTTTTTTTTAACGATTACTGTAAAAACCAAAATCTTATTCCATTTCACAATAAATTATTTGTCACTTAAATCGTTTGAATTAATTTTTGAATATATTTATAGAAAATAATAGTTTTAAAGTTTTGACAAACACTCAAAATATGAGATAATTTCAAAATTCAGTTCAATTAATAATTTCAAATATAATGTGATTGAAGTTTGATTTGTTGATCAGTTTCTAAGTGAACTTTATCTCTGGCTTTAGTAACGGTAAGACTGTTCTCATAGTTATTGTTTCACAGGAGGTATGACTTGTTTTCAGCAAATATTAGTCAGACTTTTCAGTTATGGCAGAGAATTAATTAAACTGAAATTCTGAGAAATTGCCTGATTTGAAGAATACCCAGCAATACTAGGATAGTATCAATGCCTCGAACCCAATCGCTTCCGCATTTGATTTAGATTTCTGGTCAAATATTACTGGATCAAGGTACACTAACAATAACTATTACTTTTAAATTGAATTCACTGAATTTAGATCCGAACTTTGACTCAATAACTTTTAATTGATTCTATGGCCAGAGAACAGAATAATTGTAAATAATTTGATCGACTGTTGAGTGAGTTTTGTTTCCAGAATTTTGTTTGTCATTCGTTGCAATCGTTTTTTCCCACAATATATTATTTCATTTAATTTTCATATAATTTATAAAAGTTTTCAATTCTTCTGGAGCTCAGTTTGGTTCTGATTTGAGGCAATGAAAGTCTGAATAAATCTTTTTGAGAGTAAGTGAAAACAAAATTAGCAAAACTGGCTGAAGACTCAGATTCAGATGAATGTCCTAGAAATAGTGAACCTGTGTTCGTGTTTAGGTGTCCCAAGCTGATTTGTGTGGTTCCAAACCGTCATATGCCCACAAGTATTGCATACAAACACATGTCTCTTCTTAAAAGTTTGATTTTAATCCTTAATTTTATTCTTTGGGTAAGTCTTTGCTTTTAAATCATATTTGGCCTCAAATTTTATAATCAAAGCTATTCGGATGGGCTATAATGGGAATCGGCATTTGGTTGAGAGTGGATCCCAAGTCTTACGAGCCCAGCAGATTTATCGACACCGACAATATGATTCATGCTAGTTGGATTATGATATTCACCGGATTCATAATTATCCTGATCGGTTTTGTTGGGCTAATTGGTGTCTTAACAGGCAATTCGTGTCTTCTCGCGACAGTAATACATATAAATCAAAATAATTCAATTGATTGTAATTAAAGTGAAAACAGTTCTTCACAGTTCTGACCTGTCTTTTCGTTATGCAAATCGCAGCCATTGTTTTGGGAATATTTCATGGATTTGGAGAAAGGGTTCAATTTTTTTAAAATTGTGTTTTTATTCTAAAATTTCTAAATATTTTTCAGTTGGAAATATTCGCAAACGAAGAAATACTGCAAAACCTACAACAGGCCCATTATAACGACCAGTCCCGTCGATTCCTTGACTTTTTTCAAGTCAAGGTATTATAATTAGTTATGAAGAGCTAAATTTGCTAAAATTATGCTTGATTCATTTAGTTGAGATGCTGTGGCGCCCAATCATTTAATGATTACCAGAGATATGGGATGACAATCCCCACCTCATGCTATTTGTCGGGAACTACTTATGTGAACGAACAGGTTAGTCAACAGTTGCAGCCAAACCATCAGTTCATTCCTTCCCTAAAATTTGAATCACTTTGAAAGCATTGCTCAGAATTAATGGGAATATAATTATTTGAAGCAATAGAATGACTGTCGAAACGAAAATAACTTTTGAATAAATGATTTGATTTCGTCGACTGAACGCTAAGTTTTTTCCCAATTACAATGAATAGGGTTGTGGTCGAGCGCTTCGCAAATTTCTTGAGCTCAGGTCCGGAATCATTGGCTTATTGTGTCTCTTCTCAGCATTAATACAATTAGTATTAATTGGACTTTCGATTACTCTATTCTGTGCTAAACAAAGGATGGATGCGATAACCTAGCAATCAAATTCATTGACAGTCAACCAAAGCTTCAACTCTGACCTCAATATTAATTGAAGACCT
This sequence comes from Punctoribates punctum, assembly GCA_034698165.1. Taxonomy (NCBI): domain Eukaryota; kingdom Metazoa; phylum Arthropoda; class Arachnida; order Sarcoptiformes; family Punctoribatidae; genus Punctoribates; species Punctoribates punctum. The sequence continues at coordinate 5,151 of JAQGBD010001511.1, read as the reverse complement.
ATTCATACGACTATCATATCAATTGTTTTCCCTTTTCATATGATTCCATATTTTTCCTATTTTCACATTTTTATTGACATTTTTTGAGTAAATTTTATGCATTTTTAGTGCCTTTTTTGTATATTTTAGTATTAGTTTATAAGCGAATCATTTATGAAAACAATTTTTCCATTTAAAGTAATTTTGTTATTTGAAGTCAACTTAAATAATAATAAACTTTTGATTATTTCCAAAACAACAAAACTTTTGAGATAAAAATGAGATAAATCTAAAGTATTTTCTAATCATTACACACAACACAACAAACTTGGACTTTGATAAAGATTTTCAACTAAATACAAGATGAGCAAGGAACACACACTTTGCAAGCTTTCAAAATTGCAATTCTATACAAAATTAGGGAGTTTATAGATATTTGATCCTTGCAGCAGTACTCTCATCATTTTTCCAGGTCATCAATCTAACTTGATAATAATCAGTTACAGGTTTATACTCAATTAGTTTCTTGAAAATTAATTTTAGAGCTGTTCGTCACTGAATCACAAATATAAAAATGAGGCCTCAGTTCAAAAAAAATTTCCAAATTATTCCTCTTATTCTGATTTCTGAATTTTGCACAGAATTAAAAAAAAAAGAATATTATTATGAATTTATAAATAGTTTAAGAAAATTATGATTGAAATTAAATGATCAAAGTTTTCAATGCATTTAAATTAAATTTAGAAGGATTTCAAAAACAACGAAATCAAAGGACCAAACCATCGATTCTGTCCTTACATCAGGAGAAAGGAATCCGAAAGGATTCTGAGCCGTCGCTCACAATCAGCTTCCGTTTGATTGCATGAGAAGTAGAAACCTTTAAATTGAAACGAAATTACAATAAGTTTAAGTGAGATTAGTTATAATCGGTATCATTGGAAACCTTGTTTAAGTCATTTAATCAACATTTTTATCGCTATTATTCACTCATTCGACGAGTATTTCCGTTGCTTTCAGTTGAAAGTGTCTTCAGTCGAAGCCCTCAGTCATTCCGTCCATTTAATTGTATATTTCGTTTAATTACTTTATATTTTATTCAATGTTATGATTAGTTAAATAAAGTGAAGAGATGTCCACCACATTAGATCCAGCGGTCGCTTGTATTAAATACATTATATTTGCCATCAATTTCTTAGTTTGGGTAAGAATTTCATAGTTTGCTCGCAAACAAAGGTGTGGCACAACTCAGCCATTAGTTTCAAACTTTATTTCCAAGATCATTTCTTTAAATTACATTTATTTCACTTCAGTTTTAATGTGAAATCAAATATTTTATTTGAATTTTGACATTTTTGTGGGTTATTCCACTTTTAGGCAAAAATATATATTTGTTTGCTTTAACTAACCTGGTATATTTGCTTTAAAGACTTTAGGCGCAGTTCTTTTGGGAGTAGCGATTTGGGTGCGCGGAGATGGAGGTCTTTGGGAATATACCGATAATATGGATATCGAGAGATATTATAACGCGTGCTATATATGTATGGCCGCCGCCGCCCTTATTTTGATCGTCGGATTCCTGGGCTGTTTGGGCGCTGCTATGGAAAGTCCTTGCATGCTTATTTCGGTATATTTATCGTCTTTTTGTACACATCTATTCAATTCTTTTTATTGTAATTCAGTATTTCGTGATTTGTGGTATTGTAATAGTCCTTCAAATCGTTGCCACAGTTCTCGTCTGGAAGATTGCCGGCGGAGACAGAGTAAAGATTTACCAAAATATTTGAAAGTATTTAACGATGATTGTGCATGTTCGTTTTAGCTTCAAACTGTTTTGTCTGAGGAAATGAAATGGCATATCGAGCGCCGAAACTATGACGACGGCTCCCGACGCTTCTTAGATCTCATTCAACTCAAGGTATTCTGAATTTGAAAATTGAAATCAAAATTAAAGTTTAAACAATTTTCTATTGAAATTAAGCTCGAATGTTGTGGCGCCGAAACATTCCTCGACTATCAAAAAGCAAATCAGGACATACCCGCCTCCTGTAACAGTGACCGCACCAATAACATCAACATAAGGGTCAGTTAACTATAACCCTTTAAATCAATTTTTATTGAAATTTTGATACTCTTTCAGAGTTGTGGCGAGAATTTGCGGCGTTTCCTGGAAGTCAGGGGCGGGGCTATCGGAGGAATTTGCATCGCTTTGATTCTGGTTGAAGTCGGATCTATTATCTTCACGACCTGCCTATTGTTAGCTATGAGACAGGAGTCGCAGCCGCTATTATAAGCCGTTCATAAACTTAATCAAATGTATTTCAATACAAATATTGATCCCGAATACAATTTATATAGTTTTGAGTTATTTTTCATTTTTCTTTATGTCATTTCATTTATAATTATAATTAATATTTACTTATTATATAATTTTCGATAAAAACAGTTGTAATCAACGTTTAGACTATTCTTAATGGTATTCGAAAATAAATATTTGATATTTTGTTGAAATCATTCAAAATATTGAACTCAATAACTGGGTTTCAATTCTTATTTAGCAATTTGGCAAGGACCTTTTTTGATACCAAATTATTATTTGTGATCAATAAAATAATTTTCCCCAAAATTTAAGTCATATGTCTGATAAATATTTCGGTGATTAAGTGTAAAGAATAGCCATTATTCTGGTCAATGATTGTTAACGTTTTCAAAAAAAATTGAATTAATTTTAGCCAAAATTGAGGCACAATTTGTTTTAATAAAAATATTGAGTATATAATTTATTAACTAGATCACTTTGTTCTGACTTGTGAGGAAGAGAGGGGGATGAGTAGGAGGGGGACATCTATTCTCAATGTTTCAAATTCTTGGCCAATATTTTGAATTTGTGGCAATCGATGGCAACACTTCTTCTGTTTCTTAAACTTTTAAGTTTTTCCAAAAAAGTCAATAAAATAACTGAATTCCTAATAAACTCTATTATGAGAGATGAACATGGTCATATTATTTAAGATAAAAAAAGTTAATTTAATTTCGATTGGATTTCATTTCTATAATTGTTTTGAATTTCTATAAATCAATTGATTTATGGTTTGAAATAAGCGCTCAAAACAGAGAAATGATTGTAAACAAGACTAAACTCATGTGACTATCATTTGGTCACAAATTCTTTAATTCATTTAAAACCAAAATTTTTCAACTTTTGGATTCATTTCTTGACTCAGTCTTCGACAGAAGTGAAACACTTAAGTGTCCGACAATTCCGGTGTAAAAATGGCCAAAATTTGTCACTTAATAAGTAAAGGGGAGGGTATTCCTAATCAGGTGTTAAAAAGGGGCCAAACTTTGACCATTGGCCGCAACAGAGAGTGTCGTATTAGAGATGTCAAGTGCTCCAGAAATTACTGTTCCCTCTCTTTTGACGGACAAACTCTTTCTGTCGATTACAACAAAACTAATGAAACGAAAGACTTAAATAACGGACAGCTCTTAACGGGTCCCGGATTTCAATATAAAATAGTATTTATTCATCAAAACGACGGATCAAACAATTCAGAGATTAACCATTTGAATGACAATCAATCAAATGAGACCTCAAATGATAATAAGCTGTCGTACGAAGAATTAGTCAAACCTCCAGTCAATGATCCAAATGGTTTGCATCTATTTTTAAAATTGCTTTTTGTCCATAAAGTGGTCACTAAATTCTGTCTCTGATTTGCAGACCAGTCATCCGAAACGGTTTGGGAGACCCGATGTTCGGGACGCGTCCATATTTGCCGCTTTAAAGGCGGCGGACAAAGCAGTTCATCGATCGCTGCGTTTGACTTCGACGGCACTCTCGTCGACACCAAATCTGGCGCTAAATTCGCGTCCGATAAGAATGATTGGCGTCTTTACCACAAATCTCTGCCGCAAAGGATGTCTAAACTCATTGAAGACGGCTTTCGTTTTGTTATTGTCTCCAATCAGTTGCCTATATCTCAGGGAAGGTATAAATTGGAAGATATTCAGCACAGATTTGAAGCCGCTCTCAATGCTATTGGAGTTCCCTGTCTTGTAATGATTGCCGCTTATGATGACATATACAGAAAGCCGAGACCAGGGCTTTGGCGACTCTTAGCCGAAGAGTTTAACGGAAAACTGATTGACCTGAAGACCAGTTTCTTTGTAGGCGACGCCGCCGGTCGTAAAAAGCAATTGAATGGCAGATCAGATCACAGTTCTGTGGATCTGCTGTTTGCGGCCAATTCTAACATTCCATTCGTAACTCCCGAGCGATTCTTCAGTGATGACAAACCCAAAAGTTGGGACTCAACCAAAACACATTATTCCGGTCTCACTATAACTACATTCAAACCCCAGAAGTGCGACACCTCTTATATCGCCACCAAATTGGGTACTGACCAACGCTTTCAAACCATTGACCACTTATTGGCTGATTATTCGTCAAAACTTCATATAATAGTGATGTGCGGTCTGTCCGCCTCTGGAAAGACATCTTTTTATTCGAATCATTTGAAAAAATTGAATTATTTTCATATATCGAGGGATGAAATGAAAACAATGGAAAAGTGTTATAAAGTCTGTGAAAACCATCTGAAGAATAGACAGAACTGTGTTATCGACAACACAAGTGTCGAGTCTTCTGCGCGCAAGAAATGGATCGACATTTGCCTCAAAAACAATGCCATTCCTATTCTGTTCTACTTTGACATAAGTGTTGAACAGGCCTTACATAACAATAAGTTTCGAAGAGTGGTTGGCGTCAACTCTCCCGTCACTGATCTTGTGATCCGGTCTCAGAACAAACAGTTCGTTAAGCCGGCGCTCAATGAAGGCTTTCAATCGATTTTTAATATTAATTTTATCCCAAAATTTGTTGAAGAAGAGCACCAAATGATTTATTTCATGTATTTGTCCGAACGATAACCGAATGTATATTAATATCAAATAAATTGCATTCAATTTGTTCTCAAATCAGATGAATATTCATTTCAATCATTTTTTATGAATTCTCTTGAAGTCAATTCTCGATAGAATTCAATTGAAGTTAAGGGATGTGGAAAAAGGTCACAATTATTGACTTGCAATGCCTTTAAGCTTGTATTCGGTGATTCCCTTACAAATATGAGTGGTGTTGAGTTACGCCATTATCAGAGAGCACTGTCTGCG
>JAQGBD010001510.1:0-15446 GCA_034698165.1 Punctoribates punctum | reverse complement strand
AATTGAGTTTTTTTGTTAAATGACTTTTTGATTCAAAATAGATTCGCGAGATTTCATTCAAATTTGAATAATTTTTTGTCAATTAATTAAAAAATCCTCTATTTGTTTGAAATCAGTATAACTTTCATAATTGTTTCGATATAATGAACAGGAATTTCATTAATTCAGAATTGTTCCGAGAATTACTACAAATGTCAATAATCTAGATAGTTTTTCTTTCCTATAAAAATATTGTAAGGATTGAGACTTTAGGCAATTGTAAGGATTCTATTTGGAGACCTACAATGTACTTGGACAATTACAAGTATTTCTTTATTTGAGTTTTGCTCTGCTTTATTCCCTTAATTTCATAAGACTATAATACCCGTAACGTATGGAACAGCGAATATCCAAATGACATTCCTCCAGGATAATTGATTCCTGTAGAAACTCAATACTCTAGCCAATTGTTTGACTGATCCAAAATTATTGATTCACCATTAAAGGTGTTTTGCAAAGTGAATGAGGATTGCGCAAGGTACTATGCTGATTATTCTAAACTTGAGACTGAGAACCACAAATGATTGGAAAGCGTGCGGAGGGGACAGCCATTCAAATGAATTGCATGATTCAAAACATTTTCTCATCTATTTATCAATAATTAAGTGAAAGCTCTTTTTATAAACCCGTTCTCCTAACCCCACATTCCACGAAAGGGTCGAAAAACCAACAAAAAGGCATTAGTTGTTGTAATGAACCCAGAATTGAGGCCACAGTCCGTCCTCTCACTCATTATATTGTCAGACATCGAGTGCGAGAACTTTTAGATCTGTTGCTCGACATACAAGTGTTGGCTCACGAGAGGAGAGCGCTTCCAACGCAAGACCACAGACGAGTAATTTCTGTTTTATTTTTCATTATTAATAATTTGGAGGTAACGGACACTGAAGTTCAGTGCACTGTTCACTAAAAACCAGGAGCACTCTGATCGAGCCTTTGGAGTGGATGGCTCTGAGTGGATGAGCGCTACAAACCTGAAAAACAGGAACTAATTATTGATTTCCAAGTTCAAGATCATACCTGTGCTGCACATCACTATCGCAACAGACATTCGAGAGAAGGTATCTCCGATGCGAACAAGTCTTTCATCAATTGTTTGCTAACTTTCACCGAAAGAACATCTCTCAAAGAAATTGATTCCGAGTTAAGAATCTTAAGAATAAGAGAACAGACTTTTCATCAGTTATCCAAAAGTCTGTGAAAATGTATTTTTCAAGTTTTGTGTGTCTATTGATTGTGTCGAACATTAGTTCTTCGCTGAGTTTTCCGTTTTTTATCAGAACTTTACCAAAAACTGTCGTCCGATACAATACTATACCAATTCCTGCTCCCATCAGAACAATACCAGCCTTTCCACTGAACAGTCCGTTCCAAAGAAGACGCGCCCAAAGCCAATATTCATTCAATAAAGTCGATAATGTCTTTCCCGACGAACAGTATATCGAACAGAGAAAAATCGATGACAGAGACGACGGTTCCAGTGATGAGTCCAGTGATTTGCATCCAATTTATGTGTTGCCTCCGCCTAACTTCCAGCCAATAGTCTATCCCAGCGCTCGATCAGACAGCACACTCTCCTCTTCAAAGACATCACCCCCGGGAGGTTGGCTTCTGAAACCGCAACTGTCTTACGACTATCCAAATGGTGTGAGTTCTTGGATTTTTGGTGGACTCAGTGGTAATAAAAAGATTAATTATTGGGATCAGTTTGCGAAAGAGTTGGCACCAAATACTCCAATTAAAGCACAACAGCCCAAACAAGTTGTCATTTATCTAAAGAGGACAGAACCCAAAGGGCAACATAAGTCTTGGTCATCGTTTCCCGTCTTTGAAGCGCACAGTATTCGCAAAGAGGAGACCACTTCTATAAATACAATTCTGAACAAAAACAAGAATAAGAACAAAACCACAACGAATAGCAACAAAGGAATGAAGACCAAACTGCCCGTCGGGATGAGCAGCTTCTTCTTGGGCGGAATGCGGGGCATAAGTGGCCGCCACTGGCAAATGCCGGCATCCCTGGTATCTCAGGTGGAGTTCATGCCTAATGACAACACTGTGCTGACAGACAACAAGAAGTACAAACCTGGCGTCCGGTTCGATGACGACAACGACTTTTACAATTATAATATAATAAAAGACCACAAATGAGATCAAATCGTTTTTATTTTGTCTTTCAACTCATCTACCAATTGGTCTTAAGCTACAAATTTTGAACATTTCATAGATATCTGTCTTTAATTCAATTCATTACTATTTAAGGAAAATCACCAAAAAATTGTTTTCATTTAAAAATCTCATTAAACAAATTTTTCGCCAAATATCGAGTTTATATCATTTGAATCCTGGAAATCCCAAAAATATTTCCAAACTCATAAAAAATTCTGAATTATTGCCCAAATATGTGAAGTTTGAGAGAGAAAACCACTTAAGTGTACTTCAATTAATTGAACTTGATAAAGCCCGGAATGGTGTGGGCTTAGAACCTGATCAAAATTCATTCACTAATTGAAAATTAGTATCTCATCTCTGAGTATGTAATCCATGTTCAGTTTGAATAATTATCAGATGGAATAAACCGATAATGGATTTTCAATGATGAGTGTACTAGGTTAAATTTTAAAACAATTCTATTATTCAATTTTATTGCCCGAAAATGAGTCCTTTGAGCGAAAAAAATTCCAGATTTCAATGATTTTCTGTTTTCAAGTATTTGTGATAAAAGGCTTTCAATGTTTTCATAATCAAGTGATACCATCCCAGCACTCATACCACTGATACGATCCCAGCACTCATCCGATACATGTCTTTCGGGTATTGGTTTGTAAACAGAATAATATTTTTTTAACGACTTATTAAAAAGCAGTTAAAATCTAAACAACAGATAAAGGATTGCAAAACATTACTGAAAATTAAATGTCTTTTAATTTTGTTATTATTTTTTCGTAATTTGTTTCTAAATTTAGATTCAATTGATTGCTATGTTTTGGTCTCTTCAGAGCAAAAACAATATAATTAAGAGAAAAAACCCGTCCTTTGATGGCTTCGTTTCTCCGCTGACATTGAATTTAATGAATTCAGGATTTGTTTCTTCATCTGATGTCTCGGTGTTTATGGATTTCTGACTCAATTTACTCAACGCTCAGAATTAAGTTTCTCTCCGATCAATATTTGAGATTATATTCCATTCAAGACTTTTAATACATTAATCAGTTTTCTGGAATCTAGAGATGAATATATGAAATATTAATGATTCGCTTCGCTATGAATTCGCATTCATGGCTGGAATCACGAAATCCCAGGTCTTTAGTGTATAGAAAGAAAATAAAAAAATGTTACGAAATCACATGTTTTCGAAAACGAAGGAATATTAACTCGATTTTCAAACTTTTCAATAATAATAATAAACGAGAGTCTCATTGAAAAAGCAAAGGGTTTCGAAACAACGACAATAAATCGATTCCTTGTCTCATAGAGTGAAAGGTCATTGAAGGGCCTCAATAATTATTACCCGGATTCAGAGCTTGTATTTTATTGAATAGTTTCTCAAATAATCGCATTAAACAGAACACAGTATTTGTATGAATAAAAATCTCGTATTAAATGACAAATCTTTTCCGAAAATAGACTAAATCTAAAGATTTCGGATTATTTTTCATCAGAATATAGACTTAATTTTAACCCAGAATTGAAAATAGGATTTCGAGGGATGACTAAACTTATTTACAAAGAAATGCAATCATATAATAATGGAAATCAAAAGCGTTTCGGAAACTACAAAAACTAACAAAGATCCTTTTCCTGACAATAGACAGGATTGAGAGACACTTTTCTATTGGACAACAAATGGGTGCAAAAGAAGTCATTTGTTTTGTCTGTAAAAACAATTAATTCTTTTCGAGATAATTATTATAATAATCAAATGTCATTGAAAACTACAATAAGAGGTGACAATGAATGCCAAGAACTTCTCTTAATGAGGAAAACCTGTTAAGAGTTTATGGTATCCAATAAATTGCGCAAAACTTGTGATGCAAATAATGGATCCGATTTTGACAATCAGTTCGATAATAATTTTGATTTTAATTGCATTCGTGGTCTTCTTGTCATTCAAAGTGATTCAATACAAGGGAAGGTCCAATAGGTATGATCTGTTGGAGAGCTCACAGATCACTAATGATTGGCAGAAATACAGTCGACAACAAACAACTATAAATCGGGGAATAGATAAGGATTTCAATGTCAACAACACATGTAATCGAGTGATCAATAATCGAAAGGAAGGTCTTCTAAATTCTTCGCTGGACTTCAATGTCTACCAAAAAGAGCTGATACCGGCGCAGGCAATAGACGCAAAAGAAAACAACGTGAAAGCCAGTGGTCGGTCACGATCTGAGGGGGAGCGGGAGGGGCTGTTCATTAGAATTAATAATTATGTTTAAACTATTAGATGAAATGGAAATATCGGAGTTTGCGATGACTAACAACGAATTGCCTGCCATTGACTTCAAACTGGTTTACTTGAGTCAGACGTCGACTCTTCGGATGCATATAAGACGAGTGTCTAATTTGCCGCTTCAGCTCAGAAAGAACTGTTCGTCTTATGTCAAAATCTCTTTGATTACCGACAGGTACACAACAAACCCATTTATATCTTGGCTATAGAGCTATTATTATTGATTTTGGCTCAACAGCAGAGAGAGACCAAAGGCTTTGCCTCTCAGTTAATGTTTAATAAGTTTTTTGACTCTCTTTGAGGGGAGAATCGGTTGAAAATTATTAAAAACTATTTTCACTCTAATGTTAATCATTAGAATCAATCATTTGGGAGAAAACTCGAGAAATCTTTTCAAACAAGAATTTGACTTAAATTTGACACAAAAAAGAGATTTTCCATTAAATTTCTTCAGAGAAAAAAAAATCCTCGAATTACCTATAATTCCATTTTCTCAGAGTTGTAGTCATTTTTCGCATACTTTGAAGGATTAGTAAAAAAGTCGTAAATATTTCTATGACTTAAAAATCTATTCAAACAGAAAAATAATTTCAAATTTTGATTCGATAGCGAAAAGCTTTCTTCATATCACACAAACGTAATAAAGAAGTCTTTAAACCCCGAATACGAGGAGAACTTCACCTTTTCGTCGCTCAACTTTGAAGACTTGGCGAACCTAACCATAAGAATATGTGTTTACGTGAAACGCAAACAATTATCTAAACGACAATTAGTGGGCGACTTATGGGTCCCACTCTCCAGACCTGATTTAGAGCCAGATATTGAACTGATTTGCAATGAGAAGCTATCGCTGGCCTGTCCTCAAACTGGCAAAAGAGTAATAAATCGTTTCTTAGTTAATCATTTGACTCATTAATTTCGAGACTAATCTGAGCTGACTTTTAGGGCCCGCTTCTGATGACTGGAAAACTGGGTTTTGTTTTTGTTCAGATCCAATACCAATCAGAGGCCCAAAGGATTAAAGTTGTTATACGAAAGGCGCAGAACTTATATAACAAGTCTATAACAAACAACTTTCAAATAACTAAACCGGGTATGAAATCAACACATTTTTTTCATAGACACAATCAAAATGATTTAGAAGTGTTTCGTAACTCAGAATAACTTATTATTCTTCACTCGGAATGACTCTAATGATTGAAAATTGTTTCGAGTTTTCTATAGACCTGAGAATAGAGTCTTTTCTATAGACAATGAAATTGAATTAATTATAGATTATTCCATACATTTGTCTCAGATTTTGATGAATCTGTTTATAAATTGCTAGAGTATTACGTAATCGTCAATTTGCTGCAAAACAACGAAACAATTTTGTTCAAAGAGACGAAAGCCTCGGTCGGAGTGTCGCCCGTTTGGAACCAACCGTTCCTTTTTGATGTCAACGAAAGCGATTTAAACAAGTATTGGATTCAATGTCTTGTGATGCAGGGCAAGAGCTATACTAAGGATGGGGTTATTGGACAGGTATTGGTGGGTCCCAACACAACTGTCTCCGGTGTTCAACACTGGAATGATGTGATGAGCACAGAGTCAATGGATGTTTCCAAATGGCATCCGATAACTAGTGTTGGGACGGCTTGCCTTTAGGCCATACAATTAGGGTTCAAAATACACTATAATTGGGTTTCACTGTATTTATTAGTCATCAGAATTGATGATCGATTGTCTCATTAAAAGTCAAAGAATATTTTCGCCCAGAATAAAGTCAAATGAAATTTCCATCGAAACTATGAATAAGAGAAATGTTTTTCTATTTCTTGAAAGCAACTAATTATTGAATATCGAGTGAAACACACCCAGAATATAGATTGCAAGTTGAAATTCAGACTCAAATTAACCAATTCAGGTAGGATTATGTCCATCACCGGTAGTTTTCATATCATATGATTATAAATAAATGATCGGAGAAAAACATATTACTAATGATGTGCAGAATTGAGTTGAGAAAAGTAATCGATATTTAGTGTCAAAAATAAATTTTCCGTTCATTAAATGCCTTTCCATTTGATATAACATTGAATTTACAACATTTTAAAAGAGTTTACTTTAAATTTTGCCAAAAAGTCTCGATTTTTGAGTAATTTGTGAGAAACTAACCGTTAATTTCAGATAAATCACAAAATGAATAATTGAAACAAATTTTAAAGTTTTGGAAAACTCTTCGAAATTAATCATTTTGTAGTGAATTTGGTTGAGTAATGAAGACATAACACATGCCTGGACTGGAATTTTATGAATTGGAACTGGTTCAATCTGACGAGAAGTGAGAATTTATTACTAGAATACTGGGAATTCCGAAATTGCTGCCACACATAAGACAACCCCCAATAATATCGGGAATGTGTGGCGTCCGTCATATCCTTGAAATTGTTGATTGAGATTAAGTAATGCACTGAATAATAATCATTACTTCATAGGGAGAGCCCAGACATAAACAAAACCTAAGAGTTAGTCATAAAAGTAGTTATTTCTAAATCAGAATAAATTTAGAGAAAAAAACACATTTTTGTCGCCAAACAAAATCAGGTGACTATTAAACCGATTAATCCAGTGATTAATCGTTGGCTAAGTTTTGTCGACTATTTGGAGCCGAATCATACATTTTGAGCTCAGGAGCAATCAATCAGGACTTGAAGTGGCTGTCAGCGGAATGAAAAGCCCCCAGGTAATCTCCTTATTTTGAAGTTTAGGCCAATTTTGTGGCCTTCATAATGAGTTATGTCTACAGGGACAATTTAATCCGGTTAACGTCGATTAGATTGTTGTCATTTAAGTGCAATCAAATGGATTTTGATTTCAACCCAATTAATGGGATAACTATTGAGCTGCCGGTCCTCTCCTAATGGAACTTCTCTTATAAAAAATTATTATTTACTCGATTACTCCATTTAATGAAATGAATGAAACATCGATTGTTTATTCATAAACTCATCAATAAATGGGTTAATTAGGACAGAATGAACTCAATCCACATGTTTTCCATAATAATTATTGTTTACTCAAACAAAACGCATTCCAAATGAATAATGGATTGGCTTTCAATCGATGCCAAAAGTGTTTTACATTTGCATAAAACAGGAAAAACTTCCGACACTTTTCTATAGAAATATGACTCAAATTAATATAGTTTTTAAAGTTTTACTCATTTTTGCACTACTTTTGGAAACAGTTATGTGTTTACCGGTGACGGAGAGAACTAATTGTAATCATGCGGTCGACAGTCAATTGGAGCCACCGATTGCTAAGAAGCGTTTGAAGCGATTCCTTTACCCACAGATACTGCTCCTAAATCTGGGAAATCGATGCGGATGTGCTAATAGTGGATATGGTGCATATGGAGGACTAGGAGGAGGACTGGGAGGAGGACTGGGCGGTGGAATTGGGGGAGGATTCGGTATGATTGCTAGTTTATTCAAATTGATAATCATCAAGCATTTGGGTTTCAACCAGGTACAACTTATGGTCCATTAGGCCGGTTTCGAAAACGGAATCGGTACCTGGTCAGAAGGAAGTACTTGATGAGAGCACAGCCCGCTATTAAAAAACGGAAGATTTCACTCAATCTGAATACAAATAAATCAAATCGAAGGGAAAATAATCGGAAAGTCGTTCAAAATAAGAGGAATTTTGGCGGTTAGGCACTGCTCGGGACGGGTTGGGGAACGGCTCTGAAAACCACTATTTATTGAATTGAATACAATTTATGTCCATTTCTTTGTACTTAAAGTAAATTTGATATCAATTTAAGAATAGCTTTATTTCAATTAAAAGAGGATTACATTCATTGCATTTATGATAATATCGATAACTAATTGAACTGATTGTTGTATTTAACGGTTATTCACCGAAAGCATCGGTCAAATGGTCTTTAAAGTTGGGTTCAGTGATGTCTTTCCACATCCGTATTTCGTGAACCTTTCGGGCGTCCTCTCTTTTCTTTGCCTCCCAGGCGGCCACCGCTGCCGGACTGTTCACTTTAGATGATATCCAAACCCAGAGCGGGAAACAAATGATATTCGCGTAAACAAAGTATCGGAAGAACCACCCGGTCTTGAAATAGTAGCGGAATGGCATTTGAGATAAGCTTGCCAACAGTGTGATAGGGACAACCATCGGCTTTCCCTTGTTTAGGCATTCGGAACTTCAAGATAAGCAAAGGACTTCCGCGCATTTCGATAAGCGAACAAAATTCGGGTTCAATCGATCGAAAGAGGAATAGATTTCAAATCCGTTATTCAAATAGCGGTAAATCTGTGAATCAAATTTCTGATGCAATCTTTTGGAGCTGACCGCAAAAGGGGGTCCCCTTCACAAACTACATCTTTAATCAAAGGTCAGGGTCTTTCTGGTGCTTCACTCCCAGAAGCAAACAATTCATAGAAAAACTTATTATGAAATTCATTGAAACGAATAAAATTAATAAAACATTTATAGAAATCAATGAAACAAAACCGAAATACTATTGAATCAAATGAATGATTGATAGACTGTTTGCAGACATTCTGTGATTCATAATTAAACGCTTCATAACTACTGTATATTCAATTGATTTATAAAATATTAACACATTTTCGATGGATTTACTGTATTTTAATTGACAGCTAAACGGCTGACAGTTGTCCGCAAATGCATTGATTTATAGGAAATGTATTCCCAAAGAAAAAAAAATAATTAGTTTTTCTCAATCAGAGGAATCAACTGATCTTTTATAAGAGATTTATTGGTTTGTCCTTAAATACAAAACAGTCTCATCTGTTATACAGATCTGTGAAAACCCATAAAATTTATGATTAATTTTGTATAAAAACTTGTAAAACATTTTCGAGAAATCCGAGGAATGTTCACAAAAACTGATTTCCAGAACTAATTAATCAAATGCTCGCAAATCATAAGTTTGTCTTCAAAACAAACCTTTAGAATGAATTCAATTGATTTCTTGGATTAGAGTCTTAGGTCTGAGTTTTGTCCGCAAGTCGTCCCCCGATTCGTCCAATCGATTGCTTTCTTCAGACAATGACATTGTTTCTGAAAAATTCAAAATTTTGTTGGAATTTCTCATTTGAATGAAAATATAATCTGATTTACCGATAATTATATTAATTTGTGTCAAGCAATCTATAAGTGCGGACCCGTTAGCCACAGACCAGCTCAAGAAGAACTCCATTTTCTTTGACAATAACTCAAATTCTTTTCTCTTTTGTTTGGATGAGTTTTTCTTAATTCTGTTCAAAATTGATATTAAATCACTTAATGCTCTCAAAACATATTCTGGTGTTTCCAAAGACTGTGTCCTCAGTTTTGGTCCTTCTATTAAACACTTGAGATCACGAAGAGATTCAATAGCTATCTGTGAGGGCTGTTCCACAACTATTTGCTGGACAGACATCTCAAGGGATTGACTCAAATCACTGCAATTAATATTATCTGAAAGTTGGGGACATTTACTGATAAATGTCTGAATGGCTTCAATCGAATCGTATTCTCCATTAAACAGTCGACAGACATAACAATAGCTGAGGAGTGTGTTCACCACTGCCGGACACACAGACGGAGAGACGGGTTTCTAAATGAGAACAGAATTAATTAGAAGTAAACAAAATAATTGAATATTAAAATCAGTGTTAAATGAGGTCTAATTAAAAATTAATAACGAGTTCAACATTTGTGGGCACAGGTTATGGAAAATGGCATCAATTGATTAGATTTATGACAACCGATACCTTAATTTGAGGATTAGTGCCAGGGATACCCGTTTTAGAGCAAGATAACATTTATTGATAGCCTGTCCTCAATTTGAGCATGCTAATCTTGTTTACTTACAGATATTAATTCATTTAATTTATGGATATTTGTGACCAAATCGGGAATTCTTGACTTATGAGTACTTTCTTCAGACAACTGTTCGGCTGACGCCTCGTCTATGGGTTTGACTAATGGGTGAACTGATCCGTCAACTGATGACTTCCACCAGGGATTCCATATTTCGACAAATTCTCCGATTTTTCCGCTTTTCAAAAGTTCTCTGAATTCTTGTTTTTCAGAATCACTTAATCTGTTCCAAAGCTCTTTAGAATCACTGATATCTAAGTCACGGAATCGAGTGTCTAATCCTTCGGCTTCTTCTGTCTGTTCGTCGTCTTCTTCGACATAGTTTTCGGGAATTAAGTCCTCCAGAAATTGTCGGCTGTTTTTCTTCAATATTTCTAATAATTTTTGTTTTGATGTTTCACTGAAGAAGAAGACAAAAAATGGCCGAAATTTAAAGAATAGAAACAAATATTTGATAATTACTCGAATTGTTGGGACAGAAGCTCTTCGGTAACGCATTGTTTGAAGAAATCTTCAGAACATTGCATGTGTTCAACACTTTTGAAACAATCTGAGGAACAGTACCGCCGATGACAACGAGAACAGCAATACTTTGATTTCGATGACAAACAACTGAATCAAAGGTTGAATAAAATGGTAAAAATGGGATAAAACTCAACAAATACTTACAAATCACATAAAGACTCGTCTTTTGAATTTGTATCCATCGAAGTGATCTCAACCGAAGAGGAATAAAGATTTAAAACCAATTGAAAGACATCTAAAGAGATGTCAAAAGCGTTTGTTTACGACTTGTCTGCGAATCACATGTGAACCAAATGTGAGGCCTTTTCACAGACGACGTGACGACAGAATAGAGAAAAAAGTTGTGAACTTTTATTCCGAAGTTTTGAGGAAAGACCTGAAAATTGTTTTCTCATTGAAGCGAAAAAATAGGTATTATTTTTAGAAGACTTTATTTTAGAGTTCAATAACTCGTTTTTTAAACTGAATTTCGTTCACAACTTTTTTTTACGATTATTGCCTTTATATTCACGAAATCTAATTTAAATTCAAGCGAAGAAAAGTAACGACTCTTTAGGAGTACCTCAAGAGTACTCTCCTTTGTTGTAACGACCGATTGTTTGGCTAACATTTATAGTCCAATAAACCAGACGTTTGTTTTCATATATAAAATAAATATATCTATCGTTGAACTCAAACCCCTTTCGGTATATAATTCGGTAAACATTTATAAAACAGTTAAATATTTTATTGAAAGAAAAATCAAAGAAACGCTTTCTTAACAACTTTTCTCACATAAAGTTTACCTCAAATTACACGAAAAAGTCTCGATTTAATCCTCAAAACATAGATTTCTGCCCAAAATAATGAGAGTTTGCAAAAAATGAGTTATTATTTTCAGCCACGAAATGTTTATAACATAAAAGTGAAAAATTGTTTCGGGATATCATTAAAAGTGGGGATAACTGAACCAAACTTTAAATTGAATTAAATTCAGCCAAAAAGCGAAGGAAAGCATAAAAATTTCAATTAATTTATCGCAAAAAGTGTTCAAAAATAATAATCTTTTATTCGGAGAATTCTTAACACATTCTATACTTTAATTATATTTTTATATATACTATAAAATTAAATATATTTCACGTTTGAATTGAAATTTATTATTACTTTTATTTAGAATTTTTATTGTATTTGAACTTAAAATTAGTAAAAATAGGTAACAATCGGCAAAAATGGTGAATATTTTTCAAATATTCAGAACATTTTCCATCCATTTATAGTTAAATCGCAACTAAAATATTAAACAGTATTTTGTATTTCGCTTAAAATCGCGTCTAATCTGTCGTTAAAAATAATCTTTGGTTTTATGCGAATATTATTATTATTACAAATATTATGTCAATTATATATCAAAGAGCGGATCAGAAGCGCACAGAATTACAATTTTAATAAACTTATGAAATGAATAACACATTAATAAAACAAATGAATTGAATGCTAATTAATGAACAGAAAAAATATGAGAAAACATTTCATTCAATGTTTTCGTCAATAAAAACAAAACTAATTTAAAAATTTACTCAAAAAAAGACTTAGAATTGAATTAATTAATAATAAAATAGAAAAAATCACAACAAAACTGAATGGAAGCCAAAGGAAGTCAACTCAGGTTTAAAGCGATTGCCCGCTAATTGTTTGCCAGAATTGGGGTTTACCTAAACGTCTGGTCTAATGAGTCGATGAAATTGGCTCTTCTGAAGTGCTTTGGATCTGATTTGAGTTGAGTCTGAAGCCATTCTTCGTTTAATCTCATTTGTTTGTCGACCTCCCGTTCCTCTCGCTGTTTGACTAAACTCTTAGCCCTCTCCAACTGCCAGTTGGACACCGGCGGCGAACTATTGCTCTGAAGAGATCCGGAGGAGACGCCCATCGGGTTGAGGCCAATGGTATTGAAGACTGAGTGCGAGGAATGTTGTGATGACTGCGATCTCTGATATGTTTGTGAAAGAGTCGAAGAATTACTAAACTTATTACTATCGATGGCTTCCGTGGCTATGATATCGTCCAAGTTTTTCAACACATTCTCGACATTAGGCTCGAAGAGTAAGGCACTTATCGACTGATTAGAAGGGGATTGTGAGGCCGATGTCGGGACAGGAGGTGCTGACGGCTGTACTAATTGTTGTGACGATTGCGATGCCATTAGTGTCGATATATTACTGTAATTATTAAAAGCTTTCCGTTCGAGAGTTGGCGATTGGTTTGGATGTGATTGAGGTGACAATTGAGCGGAAGGTTGTGTCAAATACGAGTGCCTTTTGGGCCGACTTTGCATAGTTTGAGAGAACACTTCTCTCCCATTAATACCGGAAATACTACTACTGATCGACAGATTCGCCAAACGGTTCCCAATTTGTTGACTACTTTGCAATTGTTGGGAACGCCTCGCGATTTGGTCCAAAAGAAGTGAGAGCTCGTCGTCATCTGATGTGGTGGTCGCCCGACTATATTCACCGCCGCTGTCGTCAGAGATAGCAATCCGTTCTTTGCTATTACTTGTGGTACTGTTCACTAATTTATTGTTTGTATCACTCGAAGCACAGGCCGTCTCAAGAGGCGTACTCTCACTAAATTGTTTAGTCCTTTTGTTCTGGCCTTTGACTGTGGTCTCCAACTGATCCACTTTTTTCTGAAGAGCTTTGATCTGAGCGATGGCTTTCGCCTGTTGTTGAACCAAAAACAGTATCTCCGGACTAATTGTCGGCTCATTTGTTGTCATCGTTGGTCTCAGTGATGACAATCACTTCTGTTGGGACACAATTTAAGACAAATAAATATGATTTTAGAGAATTGACAACACTTTTGATGACAATTGTTTTGATACGCACTCAATGGCGGCGAAGAGTGTAATAAATGTCTACAAATTGGGTCATTTTGCACACAACTCATACATCAATTACGTCGGACACCAGTCCCACGCTTTTGAATGGGAGGTACACTAACCTATCCTTATATTGAACAAGAATCAGTACCAAGGATATTTCTGATAAGATGAGTTAGTTAACTTATAATCCCTATTATTTAACGTAAATTTTAGCAAGATCATCTTGAATTTTGTCGTCTAAAGGAATCTTTTTTTAACAAAAGGCGTTTCACTTTATAATCAATAACTATGTATTACTGTATGTTATATAAGAAGTGAACCCTGAGTGCAGTTTTTGACTCCACTCCTCTCGACTGCAGTCGACTCCACTCTCATTCATTCATTGATTCAATTGATTACACAAAACCCTATTAGTCCTCAAATACCAGAACTCTGTATATCTGGCCTTAAAAACAGATTGAGTTTTATTTACTTATTTTTTCTCGTCGTCTGATATCTCTCTTCAGCCCAGAGTTTGCAGAAGTAGTTTATATCAAATATTTTATCCTCAATTGATATCTTTTTTTACGTCAAAAACTATTTGATATCATTTGACAAATAAATTC
Source organism: Punctoribates punctum (assembly GCA_034698165.1). Taxonomy (NCBI): domain Eukaryota; kingdom Metazoa; phylum Arthropoda; class Arachnida; order Sarcoptiformes; family Punctoribatidae; genus Punctoribates; species Punctoribates punctum. The sequence goes on along the minus strand of JAQGBD010001510.1, from coordinate 1,069 downwards.
TTTAAATACAGAAAATGTTTTAATGAGTTAAACAAACGACAAACAAATTAATACTGAAATTGAATCCAATTTTCTGCTCTCAAAGCACACAAATAGACAATTATCTGAAGAAATTTGAGAGAAATTATTTAATTTCATAGAAATATGACATTTGTTTGGTAGTCATCTGAAAAGAGTGGCTTCACTTTGAATTCAAATGTTTTCAAAACTTTTATAACTTTATAGAAAATTGTTTAATAAGTTTAATAAAAATGAATTAATGGGTTGGAGAGAGAAAAACATTGACTGAAAAGTTGTAATAAATAACATTTTTTTTTGCTTAAGAAAAGTCTTTTAAGAGAAGAATAAGAAAATTAATTATACTTTTAGTTGAATTAGAAACTGTGTATACGAGTGAAGGCAGAAAACATTATTAGACAATCAGTTGGTCTCTATTCACAAGAGTGGCAAAGAATAGAAGACAAGGATAGAGGCATTCAATTGAGTTCATAAGGAATTTCTCATTCATTTATTCACTTTTCTCTTTAACTATAAGAAAAGTAATAAATTATTTGGAGAAATACTGCGAGAGGGGACTGGAGGGGACACATGACTGGCAAGTCTTCCACTAAATTGTATAAAATAATCGTTTTGTTAAATTAGGAGAATATCCTATTTTCGTATTCGTTCGCCAAATACTTAGTTTAATAGCCATTAGTTTTTCATTTCAATTCATTTCTATTGTTTTCTGATGTGTTTTAAGTAAAAAAGTTTCGATTGTTTTTGGTTTTATAACAAAGCGGAAGATGAATGAGAACTGAGAACTCAGGACTAAATAGCAAAACACTTGACTTAAGTAACAAAACTGTTGTTCAAGAGTTTTCTTCAACTCCTCATAAGACTTGGCACAAGACCTGTCCCACAAAACCTATTCCCAAACGGTCTCTGAATTAAAGATATCCTTAAATTCTTGAGATTTTTATTATTTTCATAATAATAACAAAACTATCGGAAGTAGTAGATTCAGTACTTTGCGCGGATTGCCTTTGACAGTGCATTGCCGCCATCTTGGATTCAAAATGGCGGATCC